>JAOWBR010160794.1:0-12325 GCA_028571145.1 Dionaea muscipula
AGCAGACTACCTCCCAATGTCGCATCCCGAGGTCCTCAGCCCTCACACTTTAAACCGACCACCTCATAGCGTCGCATCTCGAGGTCCTAAACCCTCACACTTTAAGCCGACCACCCCCTAGCGTCGCACCCCGAGGTCCTAAGGCCTCAACACTTTAAACCAACCTCTTCAAAAATGTCGCACATCCTCTAAAGCCTAAAACCGTTGGCCTCCTAATCATACTGTGGTTAGGATTGATGATGTCGTGTTACATGTGTGCTTGTGTGTCTACTACTTTCTAGGATTTGTATAGGAATTTGTCCCGAGCATACGTCCTTATCTATGCACGAGAGACCTAACCCCTGAGGCTATAACCATTATGTAAGAGACCCGACAAGGAGGTGTTGGGTGCTAAACTAATAGATTTTATTCGACCTTCCCAATGCTTAACCAGACTCCCGATCTCAAACTTGATGACGCAGACCATATTTTATCCTTCCATTTTTTTTCTAGTATCACGGTTGCCGATACCTTTTGCTAGATAGAATTGGGTTTAATCTTTCCTAGTAAACTAGGTGGCGACTCCACCCCAATCAAATCAGACCAACGAGCATTCCCAGAGAAAGCTTTTTTTGAGATTCAGTCCCAACGGCCGCTGTGGGACCACGAGGATCCGCCCTCGGGGTCTAAGCGCAGTCAGGAGAGGAAGAGACGACCGACCCCCGGTCCGTATTTCCCTCATCTCGATCTCCACAGGCATTGACAGTGGATTGAGGCGCTCCATTTTGAGGTCTCGAACTATGAGTATGGTACGTTGTCATTCTACAGGATGCTTGGGGCATTTGAAATTTGACTGTCCTAAGTTGGAGCAGAAGAGAAGCGGCAGTGACAAGAATGGAAAGACAGTTGAGATTGATGTTGTTGAGAAGCAAGATTTTTCAGGCATGGTTTCTTCCGATGATTATGCAGATTTGTGTGTTGTTGCCCATGGTTCTGATGTTGTTGATTTTCATACTAGTTGGATTGTTGACTCGAGGTGTTCCTTCCATATGACTCCCCGTCGGGATTGGTTTGTTTCCTACAGAGCTGTACCACATGATGTGTCCATTCACATGGGCAATGGTTTAGTCTGCAGGGTTGCTGAGATGGGTTCGGTTCGAGTTAGGAAGTTTGATAAGTCAGTTCTTGTTCTGCATGGGGTTCTTCATGTGCTTGGGTTGAGGACGAACTTGCTTTCGTTGGGTACCTTTGATGATTTGGGGTACAATCAGTCTAGTTTTGGTGGTTCTTTTCGTTTGCCATGTGGGTGCCGTTTTGTTTTGAAGGGTCGCAAGATTCGTGGTTTGTACCTGTTGGATGGTAGTACGGTGGTTGGTTTGGATGCAGCTTTGGCCTCTTCTCATGGTTCCACTTCAGGTGGAGTTTGCAAAGCTGGGACAGGTTTGGCGAAGAAGAGAGTGCAGTTTGAGGTGGAGTCGGGTCCGATCATTTCCATAGACGGGGCAGGAAAGCTAGTGTTGCCTGCAGTTAGTTCTTCTATTATAGCTGGTGTTGCTCGGATTGGAGAGGGAGTTCGTGTTGGCAATGCGTCTTTGAGATCGAGGCGTAGTTTTGATCGACCAGTTTGGCATTGTTCTCAAGCTATTGGTTCCGGTTGAAACTCAGGGTTTGTGGTTGTGTTGGTGATCTTTGTTTTGGCGTTGGTGGTGACACTTCTATTTTGGCGAGGTCTCATTTGGCGTGATTTGTCCCTGTTGTGAAATTGTGGCAACTTTTTTGCTTTGGTGGTTTTTGTTGTCCTTTTTTTTTTTTCCTATGGTTTAGTTTGGCCTGGTTGTGGGCATTTGTAAGCCATTTGTTTTTGGGGCTCGTTTGTGGTTTGGTTCGTGTCTCTTTGTGGCTCGTGGTAGTGGCTTTGTTTTGGTGTAGACGAATTTGTGCTAAGGTAGATATTGTTGAAATGGTGGCCCAAATTCAGCTTTGTGGATTTCCTATTGAGGCGCGACAGCAATCCAGCGACTAGCCGCTTGAGCATTGACGGCCAATCGGCCAAATGAGGTTCTCTGTTTCTTGGATGTCGATGCAGGGCGGCTGACCGATGCACTTTGAGCGGCTGACTGGTGCCTCTCACGAAGAGGATATATTACGGAAATATTTTGGAAATACTTTGGGCAATCTTTTGTGATTCTATTTTGAGCAATATATGTAAAACTAATCCGCCTGGCGGTTGAAGAGAAGGTTTTTGAGAAGGACTTTTGGGGCTTTTTGATTTGGCCACCGTTTTAGAAGAGAAACCGTCAGATCGACACCGGAGACGCCATTGGACGTGGGATCATTCGTTAGAGTGTGAAGATTTATTCGGAGCGATCATTGGCTTCAGTTTGGTTCTCCTATTTGATTAGGGTTTCTTGTCTCTCTTATTTCAGTTAGAGAATTATTAAAGGTTCCACCTTTGATTTCTTATGACGTTGTACATGATTTCTTATTTTACTACCCTGTTGTGAAAGTTTTTCGATAGTGGTTTGATCATTTACACCGTTGGATCTGTTTATCTTTTTCCCATTGGTTTGTTTGTTTGCTTCCATTGTTTCCGCTGCGTGAATGATACAACGTTCGCATTGTGCTCCTACCTCTCACCCTAACAACTATCTTCCTTTATTGTAAAAAAATTAATACTGCTAAAATATAAAGCTCACATCACTGGAGCATCGTTGTTAAATTATAGTAAAATAATATTATTCATTAATCAAATTATAATTTTAACAAGTCTTTTAACACCTCACCATTGGAGATTATGAACCCGTAGCCCATATGGTATTAATGAAGAGCCTCCTTTGTAATGTAGGCTTTTCCGTCAACTTTATTTCACAGATGATGATGAATCGAGGCCTGTTCAAAGGCGATCCAGCAATGACATATAGCATGAATCACTCTGTTCACAAATTTTCATAAAATACAACAGAAACAGTTGAGCGTTCTGGGGCAAAAAAGGAACAGTAAAGCATTTATGGAAAAAACCAAACACACAACCTCTGGTTTACCTTAATGTGGCCAACATCACCCATCGCGAATGCACGACAAATTCACCACGTAGCAAATACCTAAAACTCAAACTAAGGCATAATGGCACCGCAAGTACAACCAATTAGATGAACTCATCAGGCAGTGGAGTTGACATAGGTATCATTCTTGTCACGATGACGCTACTTCCCTGCACTTGCTGCACCAGTGGGGGTGCAACAGGCCGAAGTTCTGCACCAGTTGTCACAGAAGCCGAAGAGCTTTCTAAGGTTGCAACCAGGTGCTCAGCTCCAGCAAGTTCCAACTCAGGAGCCTTAGCTTCTGAAGTTGGTTGATCTGAATCTATTGGTGGGGCAGCACCAGCACTTCCTTGCTTCTGATCAGCAGCTTCAGATGGATCACTCATTTCATTTGATTCTACCGGAGCTGGACCACCCGGCTGACTTGTTTGGCTTGAATCTGCAGGAGGAAGTGGAACATTTGTTTGGGTTGAATCTGCAGAAGCAGAACCTGATTGATCTGAATCTGATTGAGGAGCACTAGCTTGAGCGGGGTCAACTGGAGGTGGACGACTTGTTTGACTAGAATCTACAGGAGATGCAGTAGCATTACTTGGTGCAGCAGGCGGTGCCCCAAGCAACAGTTTACCCGGTTCCTGCTGTGAGGCATTTGCGCTTGCTGTAGCCTTATGAATTGAGATAGGATGAGATAGAGTCAACATTCCTGGAGGAAGGATTTCTATTGGAGGTTTCTTCCCAGTGTCTCCAAGACTTGGAAGCTTGGGGTCCTGAAGAGAAGCCAGAAAAGCAGCTGTGGCATCTGTAGTAACTGCCCTAGTATGCTCAATCTCCCTTTGGAGGACTTTATTCCAACTTTCGGCTAAGTTCTTTAAAGTAGGCCGCCCGTGAGCCTGGAGAATGTATACCATAATGAGGTAAAGTACAAAAATGCAGGTAAGTTGCAAGAGCAGGGGAAAAAAACATACATGGGCATGCAGGACAGCCTCTGCAAGCATTCCGGTTTCCTGCCATGCCTTTTCCATCAAAGCATTGTCTCCCAAAATAGCAGCCGCGAATGCTGCTTCATGTCCGGAACCAATTGAGATCAAATTATTTACCAAGCCCTGCAAGTTGAGACCAAGAGTTGATCATGCATTGATTATCAGAAAAATGGATGCTAGAATAACAGAACAGATTGAAGTACGTGTAATACGTCAACAGAGATCAATCTGAACATGCCGAACCATATTATTCAAAGATTGACAAGGATGAAATACTTGACAAAACTGGCCAGGCTGAGATTATTTAATGGTGCATCTTTGACTATTGAGGGAATTAGGCAATTGGAGCCATCCACTTCATTACATCCCATCCCATTGGGCCCAATTCCTAATTCTACTAGGTCATTAGTATCAGGTTAGTCCTAGTTTGCTAGCCAATGTCTCAATGACTTTACTTTTCATCAACGTACACATTCTTTACAAATGTGTGTAAGAAACAAAACATTTTTGTTAATTCCTTAGCACAGCTGTGCCAGTGAGTGGTGAGTCATGAATCCCAAACCGATGTATCCTGATACCGGAAGTGAATGTAACCCCCCAACAGAATTGCAACATCAAGATTGGAAGTGCAACCTAGGAGTACGACTAATGTGAGCCACTAACATAGCCTTCTGTACAACCATTTGCCATAATCACATTCTAGTGACATGTTAAACCTCAAGGAAATGTCAAAATGATACATGTTGACAGATGATATTCTACAGGTCCCTTTGCCAGAATCAGATTCTAACGCTGAACCTGGCCAGATAACCGGAAGCAAATGTAAAAATTCTATTTGTTAACAGATGACATTCTACAGGTCCAAATAACATTCTCGAGTAATTATAATACTCCTTCAATTTGAAGATGACAAATTGGAGTAATAGGCAACTTGGAATCAAAGAAATGTCACGTGAAGAAACAGCTCAAGTGAAAGGAGTACTAAGAAACAAAGTGGAACAGAATTAGAATTACTACGTACACCCAAGCGTGTTAGCTCTCCATGATTAGCAAGGCGCAAAGCTAGTGCTCTTAACTCACGACCTTGTAAAGATCCCTTTACAGAACCTGCAGCAGATAGCCTTTTGAGAGCTTCACGAGCGATTTCAGATTGTCCAGTAGCATCTGCAGCATCTATAAGATTCAAAAACTCTGTCACATATTTAGCAATTCCTTGAACTGCTTCTACCATATTTTCTTTCTTCGAAGCTACATTGAGAATATTTGTTAGATCCAGCCCCGTAGTTTCCTGCCCTATGTCCCTGCTATTGCTCATAGTCATAAGACACTGAAGAGCCCTTTTCAAATTGTTGCCCTGCATGGCCAGATCAAATTCCAACCTAAAAGAAGAAAATGGAGTCTCAGGTTGACAAGATAAATGACAGCATATTAAATTAGATTATCATTGCATGCGATGTGTGCAAAGAAAAAACTGTTTACATTGAAGATATTTGTAGAAGTAAAACATAATACAAATAAGATAACTTGTGTGGGTATAAATAGATGAGAATGACCCCAATTATGGAAGCTTATAATGTGAGTAAATGAAACTAAAATTTTTGTTCCTTGTTAGATATTTCTACCATTTTAAAATAGTATATACTTAGTAAATGCAGTCTTTGAGAGAAATTAAATTAAACCAAGAAAACATTCAATAAGCCCAACAAACTGCATCAAGTGCCGTTGCTACCTCCACCGAGTCAAAGCATATCATTTTTGGTTACCTCTTGGATATTCCAGGCAAATGAAGTGCTTCACTAGCATAGCCCATCCCAAGCATGAATTCTGCCAAATCATCATGATGCTCCCTGCCAAGTCTACTAGCCCTGCAGATGAAGAGAAGAAAAATTAATTCTATAAACAAAAACATTATCTCAATTGGTGTGTTACCATAACCGAGTGCAATAGAGGACTACCATTTTACAGCACTAACAGCATCTCCATATGCAGCAAGACAGCGGCAGCGAATACCAGGATGACTAAGAGATAAGGCATGAGCACGCATATACCTGAAAGAAAAATGAAAAGTTGTACACAGAAGATTTTTTTTTTTCAGGAAAATACTGGAACAGCTAAAAATGGCACCAACAGAATGTAAGGAATACAGATAAATGAAGCAGCTTTAACTCACTAACAGAGGTTGCTCATAACTACTCACAAAAATATACTGTACAACCAGGAATTCTTGAGCCTAAGAATAACAACAATAGACCTTCATTACGATGACGTTGTAACACTTGCATGAAAAGAATGCAACTCTAACATAAATAGAAAGCATCCAACCTATGAGAACTTCAATGGGAAAAAAATGCTATCAACAAATATCATATCTGTTAAACATATATCACATCTGTTTTCCTATATTTCTAGTTCTTACTTCCAGTTCCAAGAAATTGTAACTGACCAGAAGAAGTTACCTACTGATGAGTGCCAAAAACGTGCTATTTTACATATTGTTTTACCCTTGATTTCGTGTGCATCCTCCGGTGTTTCGAGTGATTTATATTATATTTATTTCAAAAGTGCAGATTGGCTCTCAAGGTGTGTTTTGTGTACAGATTAGGTGTTTTATGCCTTGGAGCTTTGTTTTTGGAGCAAAAAGTGGAAGAACGCACGCGGGAGAGGATTTGGAGCTGAAGAGGTCGCAGTTGGCGTTGGCTAAAAGAGAGTCAACCCATAGCGGGTGCTGCGGCCGTAGCGGCCTAGGGTACACAGAAGGCTAGGAGGCAACAACTGCTACTGGAGACCCGTAGCAGGTGCCCCGTCTGTAGCGGCGTCTGATGACTGTTTTAAAAATAAAACCCTGCGATGTGCTGTAGGAGATCGGACATTCGGGAAGAAAAGAATCATGACCAGAGAATACCAAAAGCTACCAGAAGCCACAAGAGAGCGGATGGAATGTGACAAAAGCATTGAGAAGGATCGAGAAGACTACTGATATCAATCCGACTTAGGATTGGGCAACTTTCTTTTCCCTCTTTCATTATGTAACTCTTTGTATTCGATTTCTCATGTGTTTGTGACCTAATGTCTACGCTAGGCTAAAACCCTTGCCGGGGCGATGACGTAGCCGGCCCCAACTAGTTACGTACCTGATGACATGTTAAACTAATGATTGTAATATTCCTGTTTCGTGTGTTGTGTAGGCCTTAATGCTTTTGATTGCTTGGCCAACAGTTGAATGATTTTAATGACTATCAATTTGGGAGATGCGATAGCCGCATTGAACCTTGCACGCACACCGTAGGATCTGCTCAGAACAGGAATGTATCTGGATGATCTGCACGATATTAGGGTCTACGTGTTTAATGAATTCCTACGATTAGAACATGCATAGGGATATGGTGTAATAGCCACAGGAGGGAGCGCCGGATATATTAGACACCTGTTGGTAACAAGTACACAACATCAGTTTAATTAGTTAGGGGGCGGACTAGGTGGGTAGGGGTTAGGTGAAATTAGTGTCCCGAGTTCTTTATCACTAAACCTCGTCCAGTTAATTTTTGGGGTAGTTTAAAAATGAATTAAAACCACTTGAATCGATTGGCTAAAAAGGATTGACACGACAACTATGATAGCAATTAGCGAGCAAGTCCCCGTTGGAACGATACTCTTACTCTCACTTTATTACTTGTACGACCTAGTGCACTTACTAGTACGCTAAGAATGTATCACGTTTTTGACGCCGTTACCGCCTACCGGGGACTTTAGTTCCATTGACTATTTTCAAGTGTGATATTCCAAGATTAGTTGTTTTTCTTTTTAATTCCTATTTTTAATTTGTTTGTGCTATTTACTTTTATCTCTTATCTTGTATGACCCAAGCTCATCCTACACGTGCGTTATCATTTGATCCTTGTTATGAGATTCGTTTAGTAAGGGTTTTTTAGGTATTGGCACTTGTATTATATTAACCATTTGGTCAATGAGGAAAAGTTAAAGACTTCCCATTATTTTCTCTACAGGGTATCAGAACCACCATCCACGAAACCCCACCCCAAACCCTAAAACACCTAGCCCAGCCACCATCCACCACCTACTGCCGCCGCTTCCGGCCACCACCCCGTCGGACCAATACCACAACCAAAGAGCCCAGTCGTCGGCGACCTCGGGGAAGCAGAGCGCAGCCCCGGTGGCCACCGCACGTGGCATCAACAACCCTATCCAAGTGACCCACGACGACGTAGGGGCTCAACCCCATCTACCCGTGCCGGTTTCTTTAATTTTAGCCACATGGGGTGGTAAAGCAAATCCAGATATACACCCCGCTTGAACTGCTCACCGATTTGCCGCTGCACGCGCACTCACACGCCGCCTGAGTCTCCCACGTGTGACCCCCACGCGCCACCTCCTGGCCACGCGCCACCGCCAACCGACAACCCCTTATGACAGCTTGTTCTCCTCTCGCTGGACATTTTTTGCTCTTCTACCATTCACATTTGCCCTCTATTTTCATGTGTTTTGTCATGTCCAAGCTCTGATTTCTTTATGTGGTGCCCTCTACTCTTTCTTCCATTCACTTGTCTTCAAATTCTATTATTACAACCTGGTAGACTATCAGAATTCAGTGTTGGGACCTCTCTTTTCAGTGTTGAGACCTCTCTTTTCAGTGTCGGGTTGTTGAGGAGGGTTTATATGACCGGGGCGGGTTGACCCAGTCCAGTGAACAACCCTAGTTCCTCCCATTCCCTTTCCGTAGAGACTCGAAAATCGGAGAGACGAGGACTACATAGGATTTTCTAAGTGTCTCAAGATGTATGTAGAATTGAATCTTTATGTCCCGTTTAAGGAAGTTTTTCAACATGCATCCAAGTACAGAAAGTTGTTCAAGGAAGTCATGGAAAAGAAGAAGAAACTGAAGAAGCAAGAGACAGTGGCACAGACTAAAGAATGCATCACAAAGCTACCCCAGAAGCACAAGGATCCATAAAGTTTTTCTATTGCTTGTAAAATGTGTAGTGGTAGCTACAGAGGTTTATGTGATTTAGGGGCTAGTGTGAGTCTTATGCCCCTATTTGTGTTTGGACGATTGGGATTAAGAGACCTAAAGCCTACCCCTGTGACTTTGATCCTTGCTGATTGTTATGAGATATATTGTGTTAGCTAACTAAGTGTTATGAGATTTATTGTGTTAGCTAATTAGGAGTATTTTGGTACTTTTGTATGTAGTAGTATATAAGGGTTTAATCCTTAGTGAATGAAAAATAAGCTTTCTCATTGTTCACTTCTACATGGTATCAGAGCCATAAGCTGGAGCACACACAGCCACACCACCACCACCAGTTAAAGTCCTAAACACCTCGCTCCACCACCTGCTACAGCCGCCTCCGGCCACCATCTCGCCGAATCCACACCTCCAACAGAGAGCCCAGATGTCGGCGACCTCAGGGACACAAAACCCAGCCCCAGTAGCCACTGTACGCGGCGTCCACAGCCTCCTCCACGGCCCCACCTCACTTGCGGCGACGATGGGGCTCAATCACCCATCTCCGCGCTGATTTCTCTGGTTTTGACCACATGGGGTGGTAGAACATCTCCACATCTACAATCCGTTCGAACCGTTCACCGACCAGCTGCCACACGCGTCGCCACGTGCTGCTGAACCCTGCCGCGCGTGAGATCCACGCGCCGCCACCGGCGCCGGCGACACTTCCTCCAAGCAGAATGCTCTCCTCTTCCTGCTCGTTCATCTTCTCTTCTACTAACTTGGCTACTTCTCTTCCATGTTTGAGTTATTCAAGCTTCCTTGATGATATGTGTTAGTTTGAGAGTTTATGCCATTGCCCACTGTTGTATCTTACTGATGCCCTCTGCCGTTTAATATTGGTGTCGTTAGATGCCCATCCTTTTGATTGAGAGCGTGCTCCTATGCTTGTTGGAATCCTATAGGCTTCGTTATACTATTGCACTTAATGTGTTCGGCAATTCAATTCCCTTGGTTGCTCTGGTGATTGTTTTTCGCTCTCGTTGCTTATGTGATTCAGTTCTTTATATTGAGAGATACCTCTTTCCATCAGTGATCGAGATATTATATGTTGGCATTGTGGCACTACGGGTCACGTCCGTTGAAGGTGTTGGAAGATACATGGTCACTCTCCTACTATTCCTTGTTACACAAACCAGTCTCAACGGACTCATCCTCTTTATGTTCCTTCGTCGACTAGTTGGTTCAGTCAGCAGTATATATATCTGCTTCTTCTCGGGATTGGATTATTGATTCTAGAGCATCCGATCACATGACTGACTCATTCCATCTATTGCATGATTACTCTGCTACTTCCTCCTATCCTGATGTACGAGTTGCCGATGGATCTTATGTATCAGTTAGAGGAGTAGGGACGGTCTCCCTTACTCCTACCTTAACCATTTCTTCGGTTCTCTATTTGCCTAATCTTCCCTTCAATTTATTATTTGTTAGTGCATTGGCCCAGACTCATCATTGTCGGGTTTTGTTTTGTGTCAGTGCTTGAGAGACTCGGGATCTTTCGACAGGGACACTTCTTGGTAGAGGTCGTCGTACCTCAGGTGGACTATATATATTGGATGTTTCTGTTTTGTGCCAGGCCTTTACATCAGGAGGTTTATATGGAGCAACCTCCTGGGATGATTGCTCAGGGAGAGTCTGGCTATGTATGTCGGTTAAAGAATTCCTTATATGGGTTAAAGCAATCCCCTAGAGCATGGTTTGGAAGATTTAGCTCTGTGATTTCGGACTTTGGTTTGAGGAGGTCTTCCAAAGACCATTTGGTATTCTTTCGTCATTCTAGTATTGGTTGTATTCTCCTTCTGGTTTATGTCGATGACATTGTTATTACTAGGAGTGATACTGTAAAAATTACCTCCCTAAAGACTTTTCTTCAGAATCAGTTTCAGACCAAAGATCTTGGCACCTTGAGATAATTTTTGGGGATTAAAGTAGCTTGTTGTAAACGGAGAATCTTTTTGTCTCAGGGTAAGTATGCTCTGGACTTGCTTCAAGACACTGACATGATAGCTGCAAAGCCTAGTGATACTCCTATGCTCCCAAGGACAAAGCTTGCGCCTGAAGATGGTGAGGTGTTTGCTCATCCTCATAGATATAGGCGGCTAGTGGATAGGTTTAACTATCTTGTCATCACTCGCCCTGATATTGCATTCTCTGTCAGTATGGTTAGTCAATTCATGTCTGATCCCCGAATTCCTCATTTGGAAGCTGTCATGCATATTCTCAGGTATATTAAGGGAGACCCTAGTTGTGGCTTACTCTATAGTTATCATGGTCATCAACGTATAGAGGGGTTCTCTGATGCTAATTGGGCTGGTTCACCATTCGATCGGAAGTCCATCACGGGTTATTATGTATTTGTTAGTGGCAATCTAGTCTCCTGGAAGAGCAAGAAACAGACCGTTGTGATCAGATCTAGTGTCGAGTCTGAGTATTGTGCCTTAGCCCATTTGAATAGTGATGTCTCCTTTCTACGACAGTTACTAGATGAGTTGGGATATTCTTCTCCAAGGCCCGCTCAGTTGTGGTACGATAGTAAGTCAGCTATTCATATTACCTCAAATCCAGTATTTCATGAGCGCACAAAGCATATTGAGGTGGATTGCCACTTTGTTCGAGAGAAGCTCCAGGATGGTGATATAGCGCTGAGCCATGTGAAGATTTGTGATCAACTTGCCGATATTCTCATCAAATCATTAGCGGGAGGTCGTGTTGATTTCTTATGTAACAAGTTGGGCATGATTAACATCTATGCTCTAACTTGAGGGGGTGTTATGAGATATATTGTGTTAGCTAACTAAGTGTTATGAGATATATTGTGTTAGCTAACTAAGGGTATTTTGATACTTTTCTATGTAGTAGTATATAAGGGTTTAACCCTTAGTGAATGAAAAATAAGCTTTCTCATTGTTCACTTCTATACTCATAAATCTGGGGTCTCTCTGAAGAGGATTGCAGAAAACATGATTGTTAGGGTTGAGGAATTTCTATTTTTGTGGACTTTACGGTAATAAATATTGATGAGGACCATGAGGTACCTTTTATTTTTGGTCGGCCGTTCTTGGCCACCAGTAGGGCCATGATTGACGTTAGAAAAGGGGAGCTCAAGTTGGATGACGGGGATGAAGTGATTACCTTTGTTATGGCTAAAAGTGTTACATCTCGCATTTTTATATCCATTTTAATGTTGATTTATGCTTATTTATATCATTTAAATCATTTTGGAGATTTTCAGTTTTTCGGTGAATAGTACTTTCGTGAATAGTGTTTTACGGTTTTACGTAGCCATTTTGCTACTTTTT
>JAOWBR010160805.1:0-11911 GCA_028571145.1 Dionaea muscipula
GACGTAAGTTGGTACGAATGTCTATTCGTAGGATGGAATCGGATAAACATTTGGACAAGCATGGTCCTAATGTTGAGAAAGCTCCTGATAGGGCCAAAGCATGGGCTTGCACAGATGCTTGTTTGCATACTCACATGATTAATGTATAGTTGACCTTATTACTCATTGCGGTATAGTGAAACAGTTGTGGGAATATTTGCACAAATTGGATCTAGGATATTTCTCAATCCTTCATTTGTGCTCAACACTTGATGCTACACTAGGTGACTATATAGCAACCATGCGTCAACAGCAACGACAACTAGTTATCATGACCTATTTTAATGACTTATGTCCTGAGTTTGATTTTGTTCGTTCTCAAATTTTGAGTCTTTGACAAGTAAGGAGACTTCATTAACAGACTTTTTTACGGGCCAACTGCGCCGTTCGGCCATCATCTACGCATGTACACAATAGTGGTTTCACTATAAGGAGTTCTTAGGGGTCATGCAGCCGTGTCCATGGTTGAGGAGGTGATCGACCCTTCTGCACCCATTATGAGCGTAGTGAATCAGTTTATGTTCAATTCTCGAGTTCCTTATTGAAAAGCAGTCTTACATATTCTCAAGTATAATAAGGGACATGTTAGTCGAGGCTTATTCTATAGTAATTATAGTCATCGACACAAAGGGATTTTTCTTATGTCGATTGGACTAGTTTCCCTTTTAAACGTAGATCCACTACAAGTTATTGTGTCTTTGTTGGTGGAAATTAATTTCGTGAAAAAGTAAGAAACATTCAGTTGTTACCACATCCAGTGCTGAATCTGAATATCGTGCTCTCATACATCTGAGGCATGATGTTGTCTATCACCATCAGTTACTTGATGAGTTGAGATATCCCGTTTCTCAGCCTGCTCAATTATGGTGCGACAAATCAGTCGGTCATTTACATTGCATCGAACTTGATCTTCCATGAAGAAACTAAGCATATTGAGGTTGATTGCAATTTTATTAGAGAGAAGCTGAAGAGTCGAGATATTAACTTAAATCAATGTGGATACAAGTGGGTTGCTTGAGGATATTTTCAATAAGCCTCTTGTAGGGAATCGAGTTGAGTTCATCTATAATAAGTTAGACATGATTAATATCTATACTCGAGCTTGAGAAAGAATATTGTGAGCTATTTAGGATTTTAAACTTTCTTTTTTTGTAATTCTATACATGTTTAGATTATGTATAATCTCGTTTTAATGATGATCACCATAAGAAAATTAGTTTGAAATGATTATTGATGATTATGAATTTGGAGAGGAACATAAATGTTCATAACCTCGTTGAGATGATATTGTAGATATTTCATTTTTTATAATGTTCAAAATGCTTAAGATTGCATATCATTGAAATTTGAGTTATAATTGAGTCTATTCTTGATCACGTATTTTATACTTAGTCTATATGCTTATGAATCATTGGATCGGTTGAAATATGTGATGTTGAATGTTCTCCATACTCACATTAAATCTCAAGACACTATCGCATCTTAATGTGTTAGCTTTGCGTGATTATTTATCCATGAGCTCTACATTATTCTAATATGCGCCAAAATGTCAATGAGATATTATATCATATGTTTGGATAAGCTTTGGATGAGTTTGGTAGGTTAAAAGTCTAACATGTGCTTTAAATTTAGTATATTTTGTATATCGTGTTGGTTTATTTCAAGTTTGTGTAGGACAAAATATTTGAGAATCAAAGGTGCGGAGTGCACGATGTTTGCTTCTTTAAAGCGCCACACAAGCTTGAAAACAAATGGAAGTATATACAATATGCGACTTCAAACAATCAGGATGAAAAACTATTTCGTTTGACAGGTTAAAAACCAAAATTTTCTGATTTTTAGGCACCAGAATCTCAGGTCTACAAGCTCCAAAAGGGCTTAGGTCAACTCAAGGTTTCATAGGTCGACTCAAGTCTGGGCGGATCCGAAAATCAGATTTTCGAAATGAATGATTGTGATTCAATTCCAACTGTTAGTTTGCAAAAATCGTCTCATGGTATTTATACTGAGCTACAGAAGTTTAGAGTTTAACTTTTGAGCATTCCATTTTGATTGAAAAGTATTCTCTAACATTCTCAAAGCTCTCAAGTTCAAAGGAAGAGAAAAAAGAAAAAAAATCAATTTCGGAAGGCTTCAAGCAAGTGTTTCAACATTCATTCAAGCCTCCATATCATTGTGGTCTTTTCTTCAACAACAATCCGAGCACTTGTTTCATTGCATTCAGTTTTGTAAGGATTGTTTACTTTCATTCTCATAAAGCTAGGGTTTCATGCATATGATTGTATTTGATTTGGCTTGTGTGATTGATAGGATTTATTGCTAGTTGTTACTTAGATTTAAAGCATTGCAATACCTTGAGAAAGCTAGAATTAGCTTGTCTCAAGAAGGGGTGGAGACTACCCGAGCCTTAGTCTTGAAAACAGTTTTATGCTTTGCACCCGGATGCAAAGTCTTGGAAACGGTTTTCTGTTTTGCACCCGGAAGCAAAGAGTCTTCGAAACGGTTTTATGCTTTGCACCCGGAAGCAAAGAAGAGGTGTATAACTAACCTTGTAATAGTTGTGATAAGTCCCCTTGCACTAGTAAAGCAAGAAGACTATCTGGGAATTGACAGTGAATGTCCTCATCATTCGCTTAAAGAGCAATTTATTTGAGAAGAGTGGATGTACCTCAAGTTGGTGTGTCATCCAATTTGGCGAACCACTATAAATCGTTGTCTCTCTTGCATTCTTATTTTTGCTTATTCGCTTGTTCATCATTCGATTGATTGATAAACCAAAGTTTAAAATTGATTAGTAAACTCATTTCCAAGTTACAATTGCTAATCAACCAATAAAATCGAAAAAGGGGTGATAATTGTTTGAATTACATGGTCTTATTCATCCCCCTCTAAGACATAAAACTTAAAATTTTAAATTCTCTCTTTTTAGAATTTATCTTTTGTAAACTCTATTCTTATGAACCCTATAAATATCATAAATAGAATCTCTTAGAGGCTATGACTTCTCATTATTTTCATCTCTCTTTTAGCAGTATACTATATCTTGGTGCATAAAGCAAATAGCCAAATATTTAAGTACCTCTAGAATACTTGCAAGCCAATAGTCCCCTTTCTCTATCGCTGAAGGAAATATGATCTTTGATATCAAATGCTGCTCTAGTGGTCCACCTTTACCCTCAACAAGACGGCAGATTACAAAAGCAAGTTGCTCGTCCCCAAGATTTTTGGCACAAACAGATATTGCGGACATGGTGTCACCACCAAGTAAAAAGAAAGCAATAGCCAGCTCAAGTTGATGTCTTCCCATCAAAACATAAGCATTTTTTAGGGCAGCAGCCTTATGCTTCTCCTCCTATAATGGAAATTTAACATAAACCAAAGGTACCAATCAATTCTAAATTAGATAAATAATTGTAACACAAACGACCAAAATATTGTTGACAACATGAATATTTTGAGTTTGACATAGAAGGCATTCCGCAAGTGGATATTTCGAATTTAGTTCAAATTTGGAAATGGTAAACTTCTCACGCAGCTGAATGTCATAAAACAACAGATTATCCATGGGCTTCACTTGAACAATTAACTCAAATTCATCTTTTTTTGTTGTTGTACTTGACTAATCCGCTTTATCATATTATACAAGGAACCAATCATTATAAAGCATGGCATCCTACACGTTTCTAATCAGATGTTAAGTGATGATAACATAACTCGAACAACTAGAAGAAACCAACGATTCTCATCAGTGTAAGAGGTATCCCACTGTACACACACACACACACACATATAATATACTTGTGTTTGAGACAAAAATATTGAACTCAATAATCAATCCAGTCATGAGTACCTGAAAATTACGTGAAAGAAATGCAACTAAGGGCTTATCCTTTTCATTCTTGCTGATCTTGAAGAGGCCAGACAAAACCTGAACCCTATTTAATGCTATATATAGGAGAGCACAATCCTTTGGGTCTTTACTTTTCAAATATTGAGACCTTGCCAGCTTCTCCATCTGCAGTAAAACACTTCATCATCCTCTAATAAAGAATAATACTTCATATTATTTTACTTACATAGTTGTCCTTAGAAACAAGTGATCAGACAAGATATGTAGGCATACGCCCCCTGTAGAAGAGGTTTTAGAGACACACGCTGATAAATCATGCCCAAAGAGTAGGTACCACCAAAAAGATGAAGATAAGCAGGAAAAGAAAAATATATTATTTTCTTTGAACTCAAAAATCTTATAGGCATATGCACCTTCTGGTCTCTTTCGCTGGATACATTCTTTGAACTTGCAAACTTATTGCAAAAATTTTGTGTGGGTACAATTTCAAGCAAAAAGTTCATTCAGCAAAAGTTTACGAGACATATGTTAATGAACCATGATCCGTACAGTAAAGACAGTTTATAGAATGTTTCCCAAAGGCTCAAAGGACCCTTGTGAAACCAAGACCACAAAAGGCTGGCACCAGCCTATGCTGGTCCCCAATGTAAAAGGAAACAGGGAACATGCCATAACTGAAACGTAAGAAATATAGTAAATGTCCTAATGGAAGATGTGGTAGAGGTTGCAAACCAGACAGAACACAATTCAGTATTGGAAGACATGCAGTGAAAGTTCCAGAGATTGTAATCTTTTATATCGAGCCACTGAAGCAGCAATTCGTGCTACAATTGGACAATTCCATCGTGCTATAAGAGGACAAATCCGCAGAAACGGAGAGGAGCTAATTTTATGTGCAATCAACTGACATCCATCAACAAAAAACAGTTACCAGAAAAGCAGTTCCCCCTCCCTCTTTCCCTCTTTTTCTTCCACGCCTACCTCCAAACATCCACGTACAATGATCACAATTACTTTAACAATTAATAGCATCAAAAACATTCTGATCAGCACTAGCTAAGCTGGTCTATACGATCCATAGTAACCATTCCTATTCTTCACTATAAATGAATAAATTCCTCGTCAATACTCATTATTTAAATCATAGCACTTGCTTCCTTTTTTCCCATAATGGTTGCCCCGGGAAATTATGATCTCTATGGTACCATGTGACAGGAAAAGA
Organism: Dionaea muscipula; assembly: GCA_028571145.1. Taxonomy (NCBI): domain Eukaryota; kingdom Viridiplantae; phylum Streptophyta; class Magnoliopsida; order Caryophyllales; family Droseraceae; genus Dionaea; species Dionaea muscipula. The sequence goes on from JAOWBR010160805.1 coordinate 5,112, forward strand.
CAAATCTCAGGACTAAAGTTTGTATCTTAACAATACAAATACTACCAATAAGAAATTTCAAGTACATAACCTCTAATTTCTGAAATGGCTTGCAACCCAGAAACAGCACATATTATAGTAGCCTATTCACAAAAAAAGAATAAAATTATAAAAGCAAAACATAAGAAGAGTATCATGTGATGGTTGTAGATGTACCTTACCACGAAGCTCTGCTGCATTAGTGTACCAAAATCCAACACCAATATTTCGCATCTCAAGCCAAGATGTTTCAGTGGAAAGAAAGAAATTAAACAAAGTTTCTTGGCAATCAGAGTGGAATGCCCAAGCGATCAGCTTGGAATGGACGTCCAGCTCTTCGGTGGATGGCATTCTACCATATCTTCTATGAAAATCCAACTGCTGAAGCCTTACTGAACACCAAAACCTTGATTAAGAATAATATGATCCGAGTTAGCATATAGATAGAAACAGAGAAACTACGAACTGCACAGCATAACTACACACTTGAGGAAACATCCTATAATTTCTCTATCTAGCGATGATCAGCTTATGCTACTCCCCAAAAGAAAGAGACAAAACAATTTGCTCCCACCAATCGCTTCATCTGGAATGAGTACACCGAACTCCGCAAAGAAAAACACCAAGTACTATTGTCAAATGTAAACCAATAACCCCCCGTTATTGCTCCAGTTACAAAGAAACCAATCTTAAGATTGATTTTTCTCTCCTAACAGTTAAAAGTCAAAACACCAATAACAAATAGATGAGCATGAAAAACCCTTCAAATCAGAGGATAAGACCACCGGTGATGCAAAAAGTAGATTCCACGTTTCTTTTCCTGCAAGACCCAAAAAATGCTCCAACCAACATATGTGTTAAGTTAATTTTACGAAAATAGTATATTCATATAGGACAAATCTCCAAAAGGGGCGCAATTTCAAACAAGAATAAAAAAAATTCAGAAAGGGGTGAAATCAGGGTATGTTCGCTCCTTTTTTTCTCAAATCATAAAGTTGAAAGTACCAGAAATCCTAGAGGCATATCATCAGCAAAACTTCATTGCCCAATTGGGTAGATCAAGAAAACAAGTAGCAGGTTCAACAGGTATTTCAGGTCCCTTGTAGGGAGGGAGGGTAGATTATAAATAGTTGGAATTAATTATTTATCATTGGGGGGAGAAAAATAGTATCCCTGCCCATTAAAGAGAAACATTCTATTTCAAAATATTTATAGTGATAAATGGAGTGCAGCTAGTTAGGAACCGCCGCAAACAATAGTTGAGATCTGCTCCTAGGCAGTTGAAGGCATAAAGTAGATCATAAACACCACAATATTGTTTATGATTAGACTAAATTAAAACACAAGAAGAAGCCAAATCATGGTCAGCTCCTTCTGATCAGGAATTTCTAGCACCAAACCAAAAGGAGAAAAAGAGGGCAGCACACAATTAAGTACACAATAGTCAGTATCACAGAGGATCACTTGGCAAACCAACGCTTTCACAGATTGCTCGCAATCAAGGGTAAACAGGACAAGAAACTATGGCCATTCATACATGAAATCCACTGAGACTTCTTGATTCACAAATGAAAAACATGCACAAAAATGTTGATCCAGATGTACCTTTTCCCCGGCTCATCAAGGCTGTCATATGTAGAAGCAGTTTTGGAACTGCTAATTTCATTAAGAAAATCTGTAATTACAAAACTCTGTAACTTCTCTGAATCAGTAATAGCTGACAAAGCATGCAATTTCATGAAAGCTTCCAGATACAAGCTGGATACAGATATATTTTCTAATGAAGTGGCAAAATTGTCCAAAACGCCCACTGCTGATTCATTTCTGAAGTGTGCAAGTGCTCCTGAAGTTGCAGAAAAGGTCATTGTATTATTATTTTGTGACCAGTGAAACGCTCCATTAGTTCCACTGGTTGAAACAAGTCCTTCAAAATAGTTCGGCAATTTGATCTGTGTAATGCCATGACTAGACTTTGCAGACAGGAAACTTTCCTCAAAACCAGAAGTTGAAACAAGGCATTCAACAAGGTGCCTCAAAGTCATAAATGCACGCTTCCAATTGCCTGAAACCATACGTTCCGTAAATTGCTATCAACCAAACGGTGCAGCAAAAGATTGCATAGACAAATGCAATAACCTTTTTAAATTGAGGCGCCCACCGGGCGCCGGGTGGGGGGAGACAAAGGGAGATCTAATGTAAACGAGTAATATGAATTGTATACAAACACACAATCTTCTGCTGGCAAATTATGCTGCACTTGTCTGGTAAAAATATCAACTTCAATTGTCTCAATTCTACTCTCACGTTATTATTTGGTGTCAATTATATTCTATTAACATAACTGTTAAATAGTAAAGGGGGGTATTTTGGGTATTTGGGCTATGTATTTTATAACCTTGCTTTGTTAATGAGAATGTGCTTTCTTTTTCAAACTCAAAACCTAACAATAACTATGTAATTCAATATCATTATTTATTATTCATTAGATACCATCATCAACAACAAAAAAATTACTTGAAATATTTGTAATTACAACCCTCCCCACCCCAATTCTCTGCCTCCTGTTCTTCTGGCAAGCTACTCCAACCAACTAACACATTGAATCACCACCAACCATCACCGTCACATTGTTGGGAACAATAGCATTGCTATAAATCCCACCAATCCCTAACCCAGCATCCCCCAGCACTTGTTCAAATCTGCGGCCACACACCTCTGTTCTCAAGCCTAAGATAGAGGCACATATGCTGGGGCATGCAACCACAGAGATTCCTACCCATCATTGAGGTTAGGAGACAGTTCTCTGAGGTCCAAGTCAGGTCATAGAAAAGAAGAAGAAAGACAACGGAATTGGGGAAATGGATGGATGACAGTTGTTGGATGACATGGATTTTGTTAAATATAATTCATGGGCCGTCTACCATAAGGTTAACCTTTTGATAGAGTTGGTTCCTTAACATGATATCAGAGCAAACGTAATCAAAAGTCACAAGTTCGAATTCTACGAGCGCAGCTCCCATTTTATTTGACACTTGGTATGAGAAGGCCAGTGTACAGTCCACAGACATTTACGTGAGGGGACGTGTTAAATATAATTCATGGACCTTCTACCATAAGGTTAATCTTTTAGTAGAGTTGATTCCTTAACAAATTTAACCGAAAACTGCGACATTGGGATGGTGGGGGTTGTCACCAGGAGAGGAAGAGGGGTTGGAAGTTTTGAGATTTGTGCTTATTGTTTTTAATCTAGATGGCTTATCTAAGAAAGATGAGTTCAAAATTGTATTAATGGTATATGATTGACACAATATTATAAGAGGAGGATAAAATTAAGACAAATTAGAGTTACCAACAGATTCAAACTATGAAAAAAAAGGTGACAATAGATTTGGTACTTTTGCCCCCAAACTCCTCTCAAAGAAGCACAAAAAGAAATCTCAAGAAAAAAAAATAGAAAAACAAAGAAAGAACAGAAAACAAGCATTACTAAAATCATAGCAGATTCAATGGCAATAAGCCAGACATAAACCTGCAAATCTCCAGTCAGGACTCATACCTGTGAAAACATTTTGTGACAGCACCACAGGGTGATAAAGAGGCAAAGGTCCACATAATTTTCCAGCCACTTCCAAAATGCTCAAGGGACCATTCTTGCTACACAACTCATCTATAGGTTGAGTATTTTCAAGAAAAATACTGCTAGGTACCTGATCCTGATCCACCGCAAAAGTAGGACAGCATTTGCACTCTCTGCGACCTACTGCAGTCGATACATTCCTCGAAATACAAATACCACAGCCGGAGACAGCAGAGACAGTTGCTCTATTCACTGCACTTTTAGAACGCAAAGAGTTGTCTTGGCCGAGATGATTGTCAGTTATCTGGATCTTATTCTCATGCAGTGACCACTGGCAGAAGATGCTGAAGCAATTCTCATGAAGAACCACCAATGTCATCATAGGTCCCCAAAAGAAGTCCAAAATTGGAGGGGAAGTAAAGGCAATCGCAACACAAAGCCAAATCGGCTCTTCTGATGGATGCCCAACATTTAACCATGTCTGCCAGTTGCAACGCCTCTGAGCATAAACATGTAACTCATTGCACAAGGAAACTCCGAGGAACAACTGACCAGTTCCCATGGTCAACCAACATATCCTAAGAACATGCTCCTTTAGGGGTATTGCATCTTCTAAAAGAAAGTATCCTGTACCTGCAAGATTGGCAGGTTCCCACACGCAAACAATGTCACCACTATTTTTATGTTCATCTGAGCACACGGTTGCAATTTTCTGACCGCAATCAGCCACTGATATTGCAGCTATGGGGCCTACATGAGCAGTAAACATACCCACAAGCTCCCATGGGAGGTCTGAAGCTGGTACATTTGAAAGAATACTTCTCCATAGCCTCACGCTACCATCAGAGTGACCTGTGACCAAGTGATATGGCAAGCAGCTGGGGCAAGAATCATCTATTTGATCCCCTGTTTGCAGCAGACAAGGCATCAACACCGTTGGATTAACAACAGCCGTGCTTGTGATACAATTGAGGGAGTTAGAATCTGGCAAGCACGACGAACGAGGTTTGATGACCATGCAATATCTCCTACCATCAAATTCACTTACAAATGTCCACGGGCTATATTCTCCATCAGCTTTAGTATCAGAATCGTAGTCATAGCAAGGTTCATTTAAATCAGATGAACGCAATGTTACTTCCCATGACAGAGCATGAAAGCCCTTCCTCCACACCCCTATGAGCATGAAACGATGAAAATAGGAAGCTGCCTTGCAAGTGGAATTTAAAGGAGTTGAGAAGAGATTATCGGGCGCATGCATGGGGCCACCACTCATGAAAGGAATGGTGCATAGTTTATGACATAATATCTTCTTGTCACCGCTATCACTGGTTCTGATAATCAAGCAGTCAATCCCTTTAATATGTCCAACGAGAAGAATCTGTACTTCATCCAACCAAAAAGGTGCCCAACTAAGTCTGACATGCAGGGAAGGTATATCCTCCAGAGCTAGTTTTCCTAAAAGTTTCCATGATGGATTCAGAGTTGGCAGGCCAGAAATGCAGTTGGAACTGGCAGAAAATGACCAAAATAAAAGCAATCCGTTAGAATCCAACGAAACAGCAAGGGTGACTTCAGACATACGAGGATGTACAGAAACTTGTAGAACTTTACCAGTATGACCATCAACATTTAATATTCCTCTGGGATCATCTGACAAGTAGCTAATATTTTCAGACTTCAAAAATGATCTGCCTTCCATGCCTGATGTTCGCATATACAGCAGTGACCAACCGATGCAGCTGCAAGGTAGTAACTGAACCAAGGAGCATAAGACTGGTGGACCGAAGGATTCGTCCCTGGAAATAACAGCTTTAATCAAATTTGATGCATCTGCAGAACTTACTTGATGGGCATCACAGAAACTACCCACAGCAGGACCATGTAGTTTCCTTTGCTTCCACAATGTTACTCGTGGAGGCCGCATTGGAGCACTATCATCAAGGCAGTGGACAGCCCAGAAAGTGACAAGTGTTCCAGGGCCAAGTGCAATTAGCCATTCGCATCTGCCAACCTTGTTATCCTCATACTGCAGTGCAGAAAAATGTTTGACTACCCCATGGCAAGCAGAAGATATACCAGTCACCTCCAACGGCCAACTGACGTGAATATTTGAGCCCAAAACTCCATTAAGCATCTGGTTGATCTCAATCACCGCGCAAACATTGAATGTTCTTCTGGTAGACTTGGGCTCATTGACATTTTTGTCGCTTTTGCGTACTCTTCCATCCTCGATTTCACTCCACAGCCTAACGGTTCCATCCACGCAGCACGTTAGTAACATATGTCTATGGGCAGACCCCGAATTTCCGTTCAGATGCTTCCTTCTAGAATGCCTCCACTGGATAGCCAATACAGGCTGCGGATGCGCTAATTCGGAGACAACATAACCAGATTTTCGACCACTTCGATACACTCTAACACTTTTTGCTGCACTGTTGCTTGACCAAGATGTTCCATTATCATCAAGTTTAGACGGATACACACCAGATGCAGCGGGTCCATCAATTGACCAGGCAGTGGAAACCAAAGTCTGAGCATGTCCCATGCCAAACTTCCATGCAATTTCCCAAGACCTGTTGTTTCTCTTCCACAATACCACTTCTATTCCACCTGAAACGATCCCATCCCCGGAGCCCGTCCATTTGATAGTCTCCGCTTTGGTAGATTGCACTAGTACAGCAGTCTGGCTCCAACAAAAAGAACCTGGACATGAGTAAATTGATTCACAATAGTTTCTAATCCAAAATAGGCAAAATGGCAATAACTGATCAATGCACAGACAACAGCTTCACCATCACCACACCCCAACTACAGACTACAGAGCACCACGAATCAAATGTAAGTTCACAAAGATATAAATCGACTGTAACAACATCTATGGAGCATGACCATTTTGTAATTTTGGTTAAATATTGCGCAGCATTTGTATTGTCAATTCAGCATCTGACACTGAAAGAAACAAAATAGCATACAAATCACCGAAGAAAAACCTAACCTAGAACGGGATCATAACTGAACAGGAAAATGCGATTATCGACGGCAGCAGCGAGATCGCCGGCCGATGCCGTGGACGGAGACCAGGAGACGGCAGCGACGTCGGCGGAATTGGGGGAAGGGAGTTCGAGGACTTGCCGAAAAATAGGGCCGATGCTGGTTTCGTGAAGAGAGAGAGGGGAAGGGAAGTGAGAGATGACGAGGAGGG
>JAOWBR010160816.1:0-12323 GCA_028571145.1 Dionaea muscipula
GGTTATCGTTATCCTCTTCACCCCTTCTTCATAGAGATGTGTAATTTTTATGGGATCTCCCCATTCCAGCTCACCCTTATTTCCTGGATGTACCTGTCCGACTTTGTGATTATTTGTGCGGAGCTTGAGACCCCACCCTCCATTGTCGTGTTCCATAATTTTTTCAATCTGAAGGCGAACAGCTCTCAAGAGCCTCGAGGTTTTTATTACCTCTCCCCGAGGCAGAATAAGAAAATAATTACCGACATTCCTGGGAAGGTTCATAACTGGCGAGAGCGGTGGTGCTGGGTTGACGTGTCCTCCTCTGAATGGTGCGGTGTGTCGGTCTGCGGTGATACCACATACGACCTGCGGTATTCAGGTTTTCAGAAACGTGACTTATTTTGAGTAACATAATTCACCTATTAAAAATAAATAATAAATGAAAATAGTGTTATTTTCCCATCATCAATTATTACAATAATCATTTCCAAAATAATGTACACCCTAATTTATATATGTTCTGTTCTTTATTACTGTAACAATTAATTTTAAAGTATAAACATATTCAATTTATTATTACACTTTGATTTTTATTTTGTTCATTTTATTATCATTATATTTTTATTGAATTTATTTTCATCATTCAGTCTGCACCTTCACAAATAATTATTCAAAGTGTCTCATAATATTAATACGTCTTAGATCATAATTCGATCTATTTTTTGCCTGGACGTTTTTTATAGATGATTTTATTCTGTTTGTATACATTTTTCAAATAAAAAAAAGTAAGAGAAAAATAGCGAAAATAGTCACTTTGATAACATAATTTTTTTAGCCACTCTTTTTAAAAAAATTATTTACTAAATCTATATATATTAAACTGAATAGTATTGAATTTTACTATTTAACAAAAAAAGAGGTGTAAATCATTTTTACATACTTAAGCAAAAAAAATAACAAAAAGAAACAACAAATAGAATACAAAAAGAAAAGTGAAAAATCAAATAATAAGTCGCAAAAAAGAAAAGAAAAAAGAGAGGAAAAAAAGGAAGAAAAAACAAAAATAGAAATAGAGAAAAGGAGGGGGAATTGACAGGAGGGAGTCAGGGACCAACTTGGGGGAAGCCACCTCTCTTATACGAGGAACATGTAAATGACGTAACAGCAGAAGTCGTCGACCCGTCGTCCCTCTCATCCTATAAAGATTCCATCTGATCAGAAATATCCATCATCAGTGGCAATGACCGTAATTTCAAAGCAGATTTCGTGCATTTAATTTTAGCACATACAATCTTCATTGTGCCAAGAGAAGAGGGCAAGAGGACCTTTTCTTCTTCTTCTTCATCCCGTACGGTCTTCGCCCAGCATAATCTTCGACCATAGACAACTCTCCATTTTCGCTTCCCATTCTCTACTCACTGGTTTCAATTCACTGCGCAAATCCGAATCCGATCTTCGTTCCAGGTACCTATCCCAGCCTGCATTTTCGATCATCTGCATCTGAGCATTTGATTCGATCTGATTCCAATTGATGTGTGCACTTTTCAGCTACTTGATTTTCAACTTAAAGTTGTAAATCTGGATTCTGAAAAAAAAAAAACCAAAATTTTGGATGGAGGAATGAATGAGTTGCCGCATCTGAGTTTTTCTATTAAATCTGGAGCTGCATTGGGAAATTCATTCTTGTTTTTGATTAAGCTGTGTTTGTCAGTGATTTCTTTTTTCGAGATTGATTCGAGTGTGGTTGAATCACATATTTACTCGATTCCTGTGTATCTGTTGGATTTCGTTGGAGGAGATGTTTGTAGCTTCCTGCTGATTGATTGAAAGTAGATCAGCTAATTGATCGTTTTTTTTTTTTACTCGGCCCTTCCCTTTGAAAGTTTTCTCTGGCATTGAGGATGATACAGAGGTTTTACAATGACTCTAATAAATCAATAGTTATGATTGGCTGAATGACAGGAAGTTTTCTGCTTGATTCACCATCCTTCGGTGAAGTTGGTGGAGAGTTGATTGGATGGCAGTAATCCTTGTGTCTATGAACGGAGTAGACTGATTACAGTGTATTGATTTCACGGCTTCCTGTGTCAGCGAGCAGTTTTCTGATTCTGGCTGTTCTCAGCTGTCTGGGTATCGAGTAGAAATTTAGTTGATGGCCGTTATCATAAACTAAGTGGCTTAGTTACTTTTTTGTGGTGTGTCAACGTCTATGAAGCTAGTTGATTTCTACATACGCAACGCCTTTTTATCTGCAGTTTTGCTTCTGATGTTTGCTAGCTTCTAACTTTTAAAGTAAATATGCAGTCATATGTAACTTTTTCCGAGGAAAATGGGAAATGCGATACCTATTATATATGATATTTTTCTCATCTTGAAGATTCTTATATGGAGTATGACCGTGCAGGTTATCTTTATGGGGTCCAAATCATTGGTAGATATGATAGAGGCTTCATCAGGTGCCCATTTTTCTGGATTTCACATGGATGGCTTAGATCCTAGAAAATCAAAGGTTGAGCAGCCAACAACTTCATACACTGAAAATGGCTACAAACAACCATTTTTCATTGGTGAGCATTTAGCTGATTGCCTTGCAAATTTTGTTATCTGGTTTTTCACACTGGTCAAGGATGCCTAGATCAAGTCAGCAGACTCAGCACAGTGACATTTCTATCCAGAAAACCCAAAATATGGCAAATCTGTTTTAAATGGAACTCTAGTCATTGTGATGGAGTGTCTCAAAATTGTTGTACTTGTATTAACTACAAAAATTTGCGGGATTTTTCAAACATTCCTGATTTCATAATTCGGGAATATGAGATACAAAATCATCAAAAAATACAGTGGTTCTTAGAATACAAGAGGCAAGCGGAAGGTTACTTGACATTTTGGTTGAGAAAACCATTTAGGTACTGCAACAATAGACTCTAGTCCAGGTGCTTGCTCCACAGAGTTTGACCTGTAGGTTGCATTTGATCCTAGATAGTTCTACATATTGTACTTATGAAGACTGGTTAACTCTGGACTCAAGACATGAATATGATTAATGATCCACTGCAAATGTTAAGTCCCATGGTTATTATGGCAAATCATGCATTTCCATGGTTGAATATCAGCAGTAATACTCTGATGTGCACTAGCTGTTGGTGCTACAGCATTTCTTTAGAAGAACTTGTTTGTTTCTCTAAGACAAGACTCACTTTCTGACAGAAGGTTTGTTTCTTTAAGGCAATATTCATTATCTGACGGAAGGTTTTCATAAGCTTCCTAGTTAAGAGCCAAAAGAATGCGCTATGCAGGCAAAACCTGGAATCAATTATTCATTAAACTCGGTAAAATGCTGCTAGTTGATGAAAAAAATGCTATTAAATTAGAGGAACAATTGGTATGGTTATGATGATATAAACTAATTGTGGGTACTAATATTTATCATTGTGCTACTTAATTTTCCTTCTTTTTTCAAGTGAGCGAAATGTTTGTTTGTTTGTTTGTTTTTTCATTTCTAATTATGTTTTACTTATCATTTGCTAGCTTTTAGTATATTTCCTTCTTTTCATACCAGCCACTAACTCAATCAGTCATTCTTTTCTCTTGCCTTTTGAAAGTTGTTGATGCATGGAACTCATGCTTTGTTTTGCATTCATTCTCTACTTTATTTTGGCTCATTACTTGGCGCTATTTTGCATCTGGTTCAGGGGTTTCTGGTGGTGCTGCATCGGGGAAGACTGCAGTTTGTGATATGATTATCCAGCAACTTCATGATCAGCGGGTTGTTGTTGTAAACCAGGTCTTGTTCCCTGTTCAATGATGTATACCGTTTTCATTAAACTTGCATTCACATTTTGGCTTCTATTATGATATTTACATTTGTTTTACATTGAAAGGAAGTAATTTGTGCTAAAAGCTTGCTCTTGTTTTCTTAATGTGTTTTCTGACTATATTTCATTGGTTTACATAATATCTGCATTCTTACCGATCTTACAGGATTCCTTTTATCATAATTTGACCGAGGAAGAGCTTTCATGTGTGCATGAATACAACTTTGACCACCCAGGTGATCTCCTTGACAAGTACTTGTGATCCTTCAAGAACTTGCTCAAACATTAGCTTCAGCTGTCGGTGCATGATCCAAACTATCTAAATCACTGCACATAGTGTCCAAGTATGGCTTGACAACAATATGATTCAGCTTTTTAATTGTGAAATTAAAAGGTCAATGACATGATATCAGCTGTATTCTTGATGGCTGTTTCTCTTTATTTTTTTGTTGCCCTTCTCTGCCAATGTTTCCCTTCTCTTTTCTTTAGTAAGTTATGGTTAAGTTCCCTATCAATGCTAAACCTCATATGTTGCAAACTGCTACTATTTTTGGTGGACGACTGAAGTCCATATTAGGGCTCAGACCTGAGGATTACAAATTGAATTTTGAAATATACTGTAATCTAGGTCTTAGAGGCTTGTAATCAGACAATTTCAAATATAACTTCCAATACAACAGGAGACTTACGGTGTGTTGCTTGTCCCTGATTAGTAAGAGGCCAAGAGTCTTAGTATGCATGAGTCTCTAACATTTAATTGCTGCCTGGATCAGTCTGAAAAGCTCCAAGATAAAAGAAGAAGAAACAAATTGATAAATTGCTTCCACGAAAAGAAGAAGAAAAAAATTCATAGACACGGGAAGTATTCGTTCTTATTATTCTCCTGCATTACAAATTGGGTGAAATGGCAAAATAATTTTTGTAATGCCTTCTTTTGGCTATATATTGAATGGGAAAAACCATCAGCAAAGGTATTCAAACCAAAAATAAAATTATATTGACATGGGTATCAGAGCCAGAGCTAGGTTATGGGTGACGTTGGGAGGAATGAAATTTGGGTACCGGAGGCATGAGGTCGATGTTATTCCCATTCTTTCATCTTTATCCGTGCTTCGTTGTCCTCCTCCTTCATACTTCTTCTTTTCAGGAGAGCCCATCCTTTGATTTTTTATTCTATCTCGATTGGTTGTTTTTCTTTGGATGGATTCTCTCTTCCTCAGTATCAAGGCCGTTGGCAACTTCTTTACATTTTGTTCTCAGTCTCTCAAATTGGATTTTGATTGTTTTTCGGTATCAAGGCCGTCGGCAATTTCTTTGGATTTTGTCGTCAGTCTCTCAAATTTCGGTTTATTAGAGGTTCCTATTGTGTGTTGTCTTGTATTGGACAGTTTCTCGGATTTTGATTGTTTCTCGGTATCAAAGTTGTCGGCAACTTCTTTAGATTTTAGTTAGGCTTTCGGATTTCGGTTTATTAGAGGTTCCTCTTATGGGCTACCTTGTATTGGGCAGTTTTTTGGATTTTGGTTGTTTCTCGTCTTATCTCAGTTTCTCGACAATTTCTTGGCGTTTTGGTTGGACAATATTTCTTGACAATGCTCTTATATTTCGGAAAAGCAAGAAGCAAGCTTGTTTTTCAAAGTTATCCACCGAGTCCGAATATAAGGTTGTCATCTGCCTCCTTTGAGATTAATGGCTTCGAGAGATGTTAGGCGAACTTGGTGTTCGATAGCTTGCTCCTACCTCTCTTTATGCTGATAATATCACTGCTATTTAGATTGTTGCCAATCTCGTTTTTTATGATCGCACTAAACATATTGAGGTGGATTGCCACTATATTCATGAAGTCCTTGCTCATCAAGAGATTACTTCGAGGGAGGTGGACTGTCACTACCCCTCTTTAGGCCTTTGATTTTTACCACTTTGATGGTGAATATCGGCTTTATCTCTATTGGAAGGAAGTCGTCAAATCTATTTTGTGGTACCCTACTAAATGTTCGGCCCATTCAACTCAGTCAGTCCATGATGTGGAAGCCGCGTGCCAGGTTGCATGGTGGGTTATCTGGTGAGTTATTTGCTTCATAGATAGTGAACTTTGAGAATTATATTGACAAGTCAACCAAAAAATTTTGCATCCTTTGAAGTCTCATGGTAGGGAATGTGCTCTCTCGATCCTGGTGCAGTTTACCCTTCCTCTCATTTTACACCAATAAACCACCGGTATTTGTAACCAAATTAATTAGTCAATAGTCAGAGGGCCATATTTTGAAATTAGATATGAAGGAATCAACTCTACCAAAAGTTCAGCCTTATGATATGAGGTCCAAAAAATGATTGTTATACTACCATTTCAGATAATTTACATTTGCCTCTCGGCCCTTCTCACTATGTTTCTTGAGTTCTCATTGGCAACTCACAAGTCTTTTGCATTTGCTTTTTTGTTCCTCGCACTCGAGGTTTTAATTAAGTGAACTCTTTGGAGTTAGCTATCTTCTTTTTGGTACTTCTATTACCAAAAGGCTTATTTTCTTTGATACTTGCTTTAGGACCCTGAATTCCCCCCCCCCCCCCTGGTTTAGCATATATAACATCACAAAGTAGATGACTTTGATGCTTGAGTAATCTTGACTTATTTTTTAAGGTTATCTGCTTGGTTTCTCTTTCTTGTTTGTTTGTTTGTTGAAAAGTTCCTTTATTGGTCTTTTGTAATATGCTCTGGGATTTCATTTGATGTAATATATTGATTGTCAGATGCATTTGACAATGAGCAATTGCTAGATACAATGGAGAAGTTGAGGCATGGGCAAGGTGTTGATATTCCTAATTATGACTTCAAGAGTTACAAAAATAATGCCTTTCCTGCACGTAGGGTATGTCTTCCTTATTGCATTCTGTAATCAGGGTTTTTGCATCCGTGAATGCCATGTTGAAATTTCCTGTATGGGTCACGTGTTCTTGCTCACTTGCTTCTGTTATGTGTTCTTGTGTGAACTGAACAGAAGAGGGAAGAATGCTCACCTTGAATTCATTCTGCAGGATCTTGCATCAAACCTAACAAACTTATTATGGGTACATTTAGTGATCATCAAAATAATAAATAAATATCTAATAATATCCTTCTTGGATTAGTACCAGCATGAATTTGTCAGCTTGATGTGTGTTTTGCATTGTTCAATTACATGTGGTTTTGATATGGGTTGCTTGGCAGGTTAATCCTTCTGATGTGATTATTGTGGAAGGGATACTTGTCTTCCATGATCCTCATGTTCGGGATTTGATGAATATGAAGATTTTTGTTGATACAGGTTCAGTCTTCTATTCCCTGGTTTGTCACTTAGACAGCTGCCTGTTTCTTTCTTCATCCTCTACTTTTTGCCAGAGGTTGGCTCGTACCCAATTTTATTACTTCAATATAAAGATGCATATTTTTGGTGAAAGGAAAATGGAACTCCGCACAACGATTAGTGAAATCATCTCATTTGATCTTCTTTTGTATGGAGATACTTTTTTCCTCCGAGACAAAACCAATTTATGTCAAACTAGGGAACCTCTTTTGTAGTGTTTTATTGATGTTGGTGGATCAGTTATTATCTCCATACATGCCCCTGCAAATAGAAGCATCATAAGACCCCTCTCAACAAGTAAAAACTAAGAATACTTTCTTAAGCTATATGTTATACCAGCACCCACCTCTCAAAGCAGTGTGTTGTGTTTGCTATATTGTATTTCTGAAGAAATCATATGTACAAGCCCAACGTTGTGACTTTTTAATGAGGTTGACCATGTATATTCAGTGTTCCGATAGGATTTTGCTCCTACATTTTTCAACTTAAATGTGTTTTAGTGCAGATGCTGATGTACGCCTAGCGAGGAGAATAAGGCGTGATATTGTAGAGAAGGGAAGAGATATTGGCATGGTTCTTGATCAGGTCAGCGGCTTATTTTCATATTTAAATTGAAATATACTTTTTGATGTGGTATTTTCATATGTTTCTTTTAACAAGAGAACTACTTGATCTAACAGTCGAAGAGGAATATTTTATCTAATTCATGTCTATTAGATGGATGGTCTGATTAAGGATGAAGAGATGTTCATATGGGACCTACATTTACTGTGAAGCTAGATATCTGCACTTCCAGATTTTTGGCCAGTTTGAGATAGTCAACACTGTATTCTGACTGAGATTTTCTGGCATAAAGCCATAAACGGATCCCTACAACTTTGCTTTTTCTTTCAGAAGTTCATGCTATACTAGGGTGGATTAGTGAAAGAGGTTGACGCCATTGCTGGGTCTTTGGAGAAGTGATGGGAGATGGGAAAGTTCTATTATATGAAGAGATATCGAAAGCTGTGATTTTATTTGATGGGAAGGGTTACGTGGCCAAAGTTAATGCCAAACAGATTTCGACTTTGTTTTGAGACGATCCGAACGGTGGATGCGTAAAAAATAAAAAAATAAGGAACGACTCTTTTTTTTTAGAGAAAAAAAATATATCGGGAAGGCCTCCATCCTGACGTCTGAAAGTACAATTTCAGCCGATTTTAATATACACTATACAACATTTTCTAAAACTATGTGAGACTATCCAAACCGTTGGATGTGTTCAAAATATGTGTTTTATGAGTGTACAAGAAACTTACCGTAACCCGAGGTGTTAATACATTAAAACCAACTAAAAAAAACCCTAAAAAACTAAAAAACTTATAGAAATCTGTGTATATTTGGGGTACAATCAGCCCTACCGTAACCCGAAGGGTTAATGCGGTTATTTTTTATTACATTTTGAACATATCCAACGGTTGGATCATCCAAAATTATTTCGAATATGGTACTTCTTTTATAGTGCCGAATCGGCACAAAAATGGCCCAAAAAACATCCGAATGGAACCTTTCCCAATATTTTTTTCCGATTTTGAGGACGGAGATCCTCTTTAAAATCATATTTTCTACACATCCAACGATTCGTATCATCACAAAACAACTCAAATCAAATTTTGGCTTCGTTGTTGACACCACAACTTTGTCTCCCTATCCTATCCCTCATTTGATATCTTAGATATTTTATTATTCTTATTACTTTTATTTCATTATCAATTTAGTTGGGATAACATTCTTTGGTTAGTCTATTTAAGTTAGAACTTTCCCAATGATGAAAAGTTATTATATTGATTACAAATTTTGAGTGATATTAATGGTGAACTAGTTGCTCTCATCTCTATAGGTTTGCTCCCCTTTGTCTGATTCTCATCCCCTCCCCTTTGTCTGATTCTCATCCCCTAAGTCATTTCATCCCCTCGTTTCATCATGTAGTGTTGGCGACTACCATTCCGCACGTTTGATGCTTGGACGGTGCTCGAGACTCTTCGGTGATGGTTCGTGGAGGTTTGGTGCGTGTTTTGAGGTGTTTTAGAGTAAGCACACACGTGCTCGTGGAAGCGTACCCGTGCTCGATGATTGGGATTTGTGTTGTCTGCACCAGAGGCAAGCACGGGCTAAGGGAGTGGGCCGTGCTGGCTAGCACGGCCATGCTTCGAGTTTCCTAGCACACACGGGTTTGGTGGGCACGACCGTGCTGGCGGGTGATCCTATCTTCAGGATTTTGGCTATATATATCCTCTTATGTTATTTCGTGTGGTGATCTCATGGAAAACCCTCATTGACAGCCTCCATTGATTGAAGAGGGGGTTGGAGATCGACATCAGAGACATTCAGAGACACGGTGTTAATCCGAGAGCATTGGAGATTTGTCCGGAGCAATCTTTTGGCTCCATTTGGTTCTCCGTTTGGGTTAGGGTTTGTCTTCTCCCTTCTTGTTCTTTTGGGATTAGATAAAGATTTCATCTTTGTGCTTGTTAGTGGTTTCTTTTGGATTCCCTCTTGTAAACGCTCTTCTGGTTAGTGGATCAATTGGTTTTCGTCGTTTATTTCATATTTGCATGTTATTTCATTCCCCTGTTGGTTTGCCGATCTTGGGCTTATTCTTTTGGTTACTTCCGCTGTGTGAGGTGGCATGACATTCGTGTGGTGCTCCCGTCTCTGGTTATAACAAGTGGTATTAGAAATGTTTTGGGTTTTAGGATTGGATCTGGGGTTCAGGCAAAGTTGGATTTTTTAGGGTTTTAGGTTTTGTTTTGGTTTCCCTATTTGGTTGTGTGGATTCTTGGGTTTTGTCCCTTTGGCTTTGGAATTTTGGTCTGGTGCATATATTTGGGCATTCTAGTGTTAACTTGTATACATGGCTCCTCGGTATTCTATTGATAAGTTTGATGGGACTGACAACTTTGACTTGTGGAGGATGATGAAGGAGGGGGTCGATGGTGATTTAGATGTGACTACTGGAGGTGTTGACAGGTTTACTACAGAGTGGAAGAAGGGGGACAAGCAAGCTTGTGTGTCTATTCGTATTGCCTTGTCCAATGATGTTCTTCGTAGGGTGCAGGATGAGACCTTGACAGCCAGCTTATGGAAGAAGTTGGAGGAGACGTATATGGATAAGTCAGTGTACAACAAGATGTATTTGATGATGCAGTTAGCCAGTTATTTCTAGTTGAGATAAGGCATGGAGAGTCGCTGTAGATTTATATGGACCGGTTTAATCATGCAGTTAGGAAGTTGGAGAATGCTGGTTTCTCTTTTGATGACAAGGTGAAGATTGCACTCTTATTGGCTCGTTTGGCTCCAGAGCATACTTTGACGAGAGACCAGATTATTCATAGCATGACAGACACTGACTACCCGATTGTGATGTAGCAGCTTATATCCAGGGAGATTGTAAAAAAGACCATTAAAGAGAATTTTAGGCTACACAGACCAGTGGTAATGATCAGGGTCTGTTTGTTCGAGGTAGAGAGAGGGAGTATGACCACAACAACCGCAGGGGTGACAGTGGCAGTGGATCGGGACGCTCCAGTTCTAGGCCTTGGAATATGAGCAAGGTACGCTGTTTTTATTGTAAGAAGTTTGGGCATATGAAGTTTGAGTGTCCGAGACTTGACGAGAAAAGCGACAGTGATAAGAAGGGAAAGGCTATTAAGACTGATGTTGGTGATGACAAGCATGATAATTTGGTTGTAGTTGAGAGCTCCGATGATGATACAGACTTGATGGTTGTTACCCAAGGTTCTGATGTTGCTGATTTTCAGGCCTGTTGGATTCTTGATTCGGGTTGCTCATTCCATATGACTTCCCGACGGGAGTGGTTCATGTCCTACAGATCTGTGCCGAATGGATTTTTCATTTATATAAGTGATGGTTCAGTTTGCAGGGTCATTGGTATGGGAGCAGTTCGGGTTCAGATGTTTGATGAGTCAGTTTCAGTTCTGCATGAGGTTCGTCATGTGCCTGGGTTGAGGAAGAACTTGCTGTTTTTAGGTACTTTTGATGATGATGGTTTCTGTCAGGTGGTGGTTCTTTCCAATTGTCACGTTGTTGTCATGTAGTGATGAATGGTCGTAAGATCTGTGGTGGTTTATACCTTTTGGAGGGTAGTATGGTGGTTGGTTCAGGTGCAGCGTTAGCCTCTTCTTCGGGTGTTTCCACGCCAGGTGGAATTTCTACTTTAGGTGGAGTTTGAAGAGTTGTGACAGGTTCCGGAAAGAAGAGAGTTTAGATTGGAATGGAGTTTGGTCCAGTCTTTTCCACCGCACAGGCGGGAAAGCTAGCGTTGCCTAAGATTAGCTCTGTTACAGTTGACGTTCGGACTGGAGAGCAGGTTACTTCTGGCGATGCGTTTATAAGACCGAGGCACAATTTGGGTCGACTATTTTGGTGTGCGTCTTGGGCTAGTGCACATTTGGAGCCCGATTCTGGTGGTCGCTTTGGTTCGGCACGTGACCGTTGTTTTGGTTTTGGAGGTTCTGGTTTGGTTGTTCTTGATTTTGCTTGGTTGGCGAGCGTTGCAGGGAGGAGGTCTCTTCTGGCTTGATTTATTCTCGTTGGGGAATATGCCTTCGTTGGAAGGATTCTGGTAGCTTTTGACAGCTTTGTTTGGACTTTGGTGTCTGTTTTGTTGTCCTCTTGTGCTGCATTTAGCTTTTGGCTTTTGGTTTGATTTGACCCGGTTGGGGACGTTTGGTAGCCGTTGTGGCTTTTGGGAGCCGTTGGCTCATTTGGACGGTTTTATGTCCCTTTTGATGGGATGTTTTCTGTTTTGGTGTCTTTATTTCTGTTGCCGTTTTAGGTTTGATTTGATGGGGTGTGGCGGAATGTCGTCGAGGTGGAGAATTGTGATGTTGACGACTTTCATTCTACATGTTTGATGCTTGGACGGTGTTCGGGACTCTTCGGTGATGGTTCATGGAGGTTTGGTACGTGTTTTGAGGTGTTCTGGAGTAAGCACACTCGTGCTCGTGGAAGCGCGCCCGTGCTCAGTGATTAGGATTTGTGTCGTCTGCACCAAAGGCAAGCACGGGCTGAGGGAGTGGGTCGTGCTGGCTAGCACAGCCGTGCTTCGGGTTTCCCAGCAAACACAGGTTGGACTGGCACGGCCGTGCTGGCGGGCGATCCTATCTTTGGGATTTTGGCTATA
>JAOWBR010160827.1:0-12321 GCA_028571145.1 Dionaea muscipula
ATCATCGATATACCTTGCTTGAGATAAGCCTAACATCCTTTTTCTGGCGATCTCGCAGAAACTTGATCCCAAGGATGTAAACTGCTTTTCTCAAAACCTTTATATCGAACTGACTCGATTACTATATTTTAACTGATGACAACACGCTAACATCATCTTCAATCAGTAAGATTTCATCCACATAAAGTATCAGAAATCAATTGAAAACCTAGTTTCCTCCATAGTTATCTTCTTTAGGTTAGCTCTTTATAGCAGTAGCAATAGCTCTAACATTAGCCTCCATCGAGACTGGCTCCGGAACAGCATTTCCACCTCTATTTTCCCCTCTCACCATCGAGACTACTCCGGTTGAGCTCCCCTATTTCACTGTAATCAGATTCGTTGGCCATCGAGACTACTCTGGTCATTGGGTCCATTATATTTGGTGAGGGGATGTACACTAGCCTTAACCCTTTTTATATGTCATGTTTGCTTGCCTAGTACCTTTACCGTCGGCATACACGATATCTTTGGTTAATGTTGAGCAGTCCACATGTTTATTTATTTTCCATGGTCTATGGACCGTGGTCTCGCTATATTTCCCTGTTTCCGGCTACAGCCTGGTCTTGGTGTTTTCATTTTTATATGTGGACTTTTCTATTGTTCTATCCCCGTTCCATGAGCATGATTTTCGTATTGACTGTTGGCTTGGGCATTGAGGGTGGTGGCCTCTGTGTCTGTTGCAGTGAGTGGATCTTAAGTCCAGGGAGTGACTCTAGGCGTTTAGGGAATATACCCACTAGGGTGACCCCGGCGTCGCAACGTCCGAAGGTTTCCGTTGGCCGACGGTTGACCAGGACGGCTGTGCTAGGAGGTTATCCTACCCGGTCGCCATAACCGGGGGAGGCTTATGCCTAGTACCGATGGGTACTGTTGTTCGTGCGAATGATACAACTGTATGGCTTTTGTATGTGATCCATATTTATACTCGTGCTGCATGTTTCTTACTCATGGATTTTGTTTAGCCTTATGATCTATCCTATCATGCCTTCTGTCATGTTTGCCTAGTGTGGTGGGTGGTCCTTATTTTTCCGGGCACCTGCGTGCGGGACACGTCCCGGCGAGTTATAGGTGTCGTGGTCTGGTATTTACGTTTGATTTACCACCAATCACACTTAGCTAGTTTTAGCCTTATTGTTCTTGTTATAGTATGTCATTACACTGCTTACTAACCCGTGTACATCCCCCAATTGAACAATTTGGCGCAGGTAAGCAGGTTGAGAGCTAGGAGGATATCGGAGAGGCGGGGCACGCCTCTTAGAAATTTATCTTTCCATTTACCATGCATCTTTATGATTATATTCTATTTGAGTTATGCTTGACTAGTTAAGGCCATAATTTATCTTTCCTTATGGACTGTATAGACTCTTGGACTATCAAAATGATTAGACTATCGATTCAACTCATTTCCCCTTCATGGGTCTTGGACTGATGATTTCCCCTTGTGGGTCTAGACTTTTCTTCCGCATGTTTAGTTGCTCTGATGATTGTGATAATTGACTTAGAGTTTCCCATGGTTTCAGTGTGGCATCCTAGGCTTACGTGGCACGTGGGTGACCCCCACGGGTCACGTGCCGGTCGCACCCGGGAGGTGGTGTGACATTTATCCTGGTTCTTTTATCCTCTCAACTTGAGTAGGATAGCGTATATGCAGTCCCCATACTCTCGTGTGAGATTTGTGCAAACTTCTTTTATTCAACCTCGATGTTCTTTTACAACTTATGTAAATAACATCCAAATGATAATCACAACCCTAGATTATCAGCTAGCATCCCTGACCTCTTGACTATAGGTCACTCAAGTTGAACCCAACCACTATGGATCAACTTCACTCAACTCGATGACCTCTAGTTCTCTAGGTCACCCAAGGGATAAACTTATCTGATAAAACAAGATTGCTGAAGAATCACTTAAATGCTACAACAATGAAGAACTATTACATTCAATACATGTAGTAGCAAGCCATGTGAAAATAGTAAGCAATGGAACCAAACTTGAAAGCTCAAGATCTCAAGAGTGCACAAGCAGTTGAAGGAAAACAATCAGGCTTCAAGGTAGAGTATGTGAAGGAAATTAAATGATGAAGCTTTCACATACTTTCCATGGATAGCGTAAATCAGAATATCAATCAGTTCATTTGAAATTTCGAAAGCATGTAGATCAACTCAAACGTGGGAAAGTGATCATTCATTCAAAATGAAAATTATTTAAATTGATTGTTCTTCTTTGAGAAAAATTTCCACCTTTATTTAAAAACTTCTCTGTCCAAAAAATATTTCATCTTGAAACATAACATTCTAGATTTATCCTAACTCATTTTAGAAAATGTTTTCCACGTAAGAATGGCTTTGAGTTGGCTGCATTCTGTTTAAAACAATTTTCCAGTCAGTCCACGTGTGTGTGTGTATGTGCAGTTGAGACCAGAGATATGCAGGGATCGATTCTTTTGCTCATGTTTCGCATACCTTGCATGCCAATGAAACTCGTGGTTTTCAGACTTGTCATCCATGCACAGCAACATCTTGATACTTCTATGTGCATCAGCTTCTACCCACCATGTAGTTTGCATGCTTCATCTACTTCAATCTTTCAAGGACTTCAATCCACGTCCATTGCACAAGCTTCTCCAACTCCATATCATTCCTGCACTTTTCTCACAAGTGTACACTATTCAACATTAAATATCAATGTTTGTCAATCATCAAAACATATAGGGTCAACAATTTCTCCCTTTTTAATGATGACAACCATTGATGCATTTAAGAACAGTAGAAATCATACATGACACTCAACTTGTAGCAAACCAATCACAGGTCGACTTAAAGACAATCAATTCACACAGACTGCAATATCAATGCACCTTCCCCCTTAACCAAACATCATCTCAAAATCTCAATGGCCATCCATCAGTGAAAAAGAAATCACGGTTCACACATCCCTCTCAGAAATCTGTAAGCAGTACATTCATCATGACATTCATCCAAACAAGGCATATTAAGAGAACCAATCACAATAAACACAGCAAGGGCAACTTCATCAGAAAGCCTGAGATGAGCAGGTGACACCTTTGCTTACCAACTTACTCAACTATGTATCATAATCTCTTCCCCCTTTGTCATTATCAAAAATAGTAGAATCATGAGATGTTAGACAATAAAGTATCAGCATAAATAAGAAAAACAAGTGCACCAAAAGAAACAGTGAAGTCACAAGAGTTTAACATCATTACAGACCAAAAAGAGAACGTTTTTTGGGAAGGGATAAAGTCTAGATAAAGTCAGGTCATCAATAAGGCTTAGGAACGAGGACGTTTTAGAAAGGAATTTCACAGCTTGCGAATCAAGGAGAAGTTGGAGGTGAGTTGATCACTGGTAGTTTTGATTATCATCCAAACCAGCTTCCTTGTAAGTGGAGGTTTCATACTCTTATTCCTTTTCTAGCATAGAATCAAAGTCACGGATAGGAGGAAGTACTTGAGAGATGTCTTCCACATTGGAGGGACCAGCTGCAAGTGGTGGTGCTACTGGAGCAGGTGGAGTAGTGGGTGTAGCATTAGGTGGAGGACTGATTGCAGTGGTGGGAAGGCTAGAGGTAACTCCATGAGAAGAGGAAGAGGTATCATACAGTGAGTCATCTGATGCAATGGATGGTGGGTCAGGTTGGACTTGATTCCTGTGAAGCCCTTCAATTATACCCTGAGTCAATGTCAATTCCTTCTTGAGTTCAGCAACCTCAGCTGATTGTGTAGGCAAAGAATCAGTTCTTATGGGTTCTACTGCAGTAACATGTTCTATCCTTGGGTTTTCGTTGGCTAAAATAGATGTATCATCAGCAGGTACTTCACCAGGGACTTCAGGGACCACAGGATCCTCAAGAACTTCAGGGGGCATGACAGCATCTCTCCTACGTGTATCTCTTTTTCCTAACCACCAAACTCCCTCTACATAATCAAGCTCATTCTTTTTCCTAAAATGATTCATCTCAATGTTCTTTTCCTGCAGTTTTGCACAAAGTGGCACCCCAAAATGCTTCAACACCTTTGTGATACACATCCCATAAGGCAGATCATGGGTGGCTCGGTTTACAACATGAGTGATGTGTTGTAGCATTAGTTTAGGTAGATCAACTTTCTTTTCCTTAACCAAATGTTCCATCAGTGTTAAGTCAAGGAATCAGCTTCACTTTGTTTGCCAGAACGGGGGACCACATTTTTTATAACCACTAAATGAAGGAACCTTGTGAATGAGAGCATGTCTTGCACAAGAACTGGTTTAAATAGTTCAAGGTTCTCCTTTGTAGAGAATCTCTGCAAGGCTCTTAATGGAATACAGTGCTTGGAAGGTTCCCATCTTCCTTTTTCATATCTACTATAACCCTTGTTCGGTATTCCCAGAATTTTTCCAAGTGATTTTGCGTTCATCTCTATGGTCACCCCATGAACCTCAAAGAACATCCACAAATCTCCTTCAATCTCTTCAACATACAGGTTTTCATAAAATCTTCGAACAACCATTGGATAGACCACATCAGAACTCTCAAACAACTCTAGCCAACCTTTGTTTTCAACTATCTCTTTCATCCTTTGCAATTCATTTAACTCCAACCAATTTTCATCTAAAAAATTTTCCCTAAGAACAGCTCTTGAAAACATATCAAAAATAGATCTAAAGGGAGCATTTTTACCTCTTCGTGTTTCTTCCTTTCTGAGCTTCCTGGCAGTTTTGGCATGGCGTTTCCTTTTCAGATTCTTCCTAGCCTCATCCATCATATCTCTCAACAAAATCTCATCATCCAAACCTTGCTTCTCTTCCGTAGAAGTTTCCATGGCAGGGTTCTCACCAGAGTCTCCTTCAGACTTAGTATTAATCTCTGTGTGACTGCCCTCCTCTCCAAGAGACTCAGTGTTGTCGCACATCTGAGTTTTAGTGTAGCTTTTTTCTTCGAACTCTTCAGGCACCTTCATTTCAACATCAATCTCAGGAATACTCTGGAGCCTCTCCTTACTCGTCTTTCTTCGTCTCTTTGATACACGAGAACCAATGCCTTCTTTTTGTGGATTTCCCAGAACTTCGCTGAGTATTTCAACCTCAGGGACTTCATTCTCGACTTTCTCCTCTGATGCAGGCACTTCCTTTTCTTTCTCTTGAACATCCATCACTACTAGAGATGGCTGATTTGGAAATAGGACTTGTAGCGGCTCAATCTCTAGAATCGTCTCCTCTTTGGAAGCTCTCGATTTCTTTCTACCCATCTTAGATTTTTCTCGGACTTCCTTGGTTAGGGTTTAGCTTTGTGACGATTCGGCTTCCAGTGATGATTATATGAGGGATCGTGTCTGTGCTTTGGAAACAGTTTCAATGGAAAGATTTGAGGATGGCAAGTGGGCTATTTTGGGTCATAATCTTTTTGGCGCATAAGTGGGATTCTTTGGTTTAGAAAAAAAAAAAAAAAAAAACGACTATTGAAGAATTGATTCTGATCTGCATGATATTCTCCTCAAGTGTTCCCACACAGATGATAGCACAAGTTTCACATGCATGGACTGGAAATTTTAAAGCTAACACACATGCATTTTACTCAATCATCAAATTTTTTTGGGGTTCGAAAATTAGACACAAAATCAAGTAAATTTTATCAAACCTAGCCCAAGCCTTATAAACTGGAATCGTTCTCTACTCAAAGGCTTTGTAAAAATGTCTTCCAATTGATTTTCTGTTTTGCAAAAATCTAACTTCACATCCCCCTTTTCTATGTGATCTCTCAACAAGTGGTGCCTAATGTCAATGTGTTTGCTCTTAGAATGGTAAACAGGATTTTTCGATAAAAAGATAGCACTAATATTGTCACATAAGATAGGAACACAATCAAATTCAATTTTAAGATCCTTCAACTGTTGTCTAATCCACAATACTTTAGTACAACATGCAACAGTTGATATATATTCAGCCTCGGTGGTAGACAATGCAACAGAATTCTGTTTCTTAGAGGCCCATGAAACTAGACATGATCCTAGAAAGTGACACATATTTGATGTACTCTTTCTATCTAATAAGCAGCCCGCATAATCAGCATTAGAGTAAGCTAACAAATTTATGTCAGTACCAATCAGGTACCACAAACCAAGATCGCTTGTGCCTTTCAAATACCTAAAAATTCTTTTTACAGCCTTTAAGTGTGACTCTTTTGAGTTAGAATGAAAACGAGCATAGAGACACACACTAAAGACTATATCAGGCCTACTTGCAGTAAGGTAAAGCAGTGAGCCGATCATACCTCTACACAGTTTCTTATCAACAGATTTACCTTTTTCATCACTGTCTAATCTACAAGCAGTAGGCATTGGGGTATCATGTGTTTTGCTGCCACTCATTCCATACCTTTTTAGCAAGTCTCTTATGTATTTTTGTTGATGAATCAGGACACTTTCTGATGTTTGCTTGACTTGTAGTCCAAGAAAGAATGACAATTCTCCCATATGGCTCATTCGAAATTCGCTCTTCGTGAGATCTGCAAAATCAACACACATGCTTTCATTAGTGGAACCAAAAATGATGTCATCAATATAAATCTGAACAACAAGCAAGTCTTCCCCCTTAGTTTTCATAAACAGTGTTTTATCAATTCTCCCTCTTTGATAATCATTATCCAAAAAAAATTAATAAAGACTCTTATATCATGCTCTAGGAGCCTGTTTAAAACTATAGAGAGCCTTATCCAACTTGAAAACGTGATTTGGAAAGATTGGATCCTCAAAACTAGGAGTTTGCTCAACAAACACATCTTCCTTAAGATAACCATTTAGAAATGTGGTTTTAACATCCATTTGATGCGATTTGAAACCTTTAAATGTAGCAAATGCAATAAGCATTCTAATGGCTTCCATCCTAGCAACGGGGGCAAAAGTTTCATCATAGTCAATTCTCTCCTCTTGGTTATATCCCTTAACCACTAATCTTTCTTTGTTTCTCACAACAATCCCCATGTCATCAATTTTATTTCGAATAACCCATTTAAGTCTAATGACAGTGTGATTTTCAGGTTTTGGGACAAGATGTCAAACATTGTTTATTTTAAATTAATTTAATTCCTCTTGCATGGCCAAAATCTAATCAGGATCTTTTAATGCTTCACGAAAATCTATTAGTCCAATCATGGAAAGAAAACTAGAAAAGGCACAGAGATTATGCAAGGATGCTCTAGTTTGAATGTCACTAGTGAGATTTTCAATTATGTTATCAAGGGGGTGAGAAGACTTATATTTCCAATTTCGCAGTTCCAAGGATCGATTCTCATCTTCTGTCTGCTGTCCAGTGCTTTCTTCTTGTTTTGCCCGAGTTTTTGAATCTTCTACTTCAATTGTTTCTTCTTGTCCTTCCTTGTTTGTTGCATTTTCAGTGATCTCCTGATGTGATTCAGGGTCTTTGCTCACCCCTAGGATGAAGTCATCTTTGTGCAAATTAGAAATAATGTTAGTTTCATCAAAAAGCACATGCAAACTTTCTTCTACACACAAGGATCTTTTATTAAACACTTTGCACACCTTGCTGTGTGCGGAGTATCCCAAAAAAATGGACTCATCCGATTGTGGATCAAACTTCCCCAGCTTATCCTTCCCATTGTTTAATACAAAGCACTTACAAGCGAAAATTTTCAAGTGTGTCAAGTTAGGTTTTCGATTTTTCAGCAACTCATATGGTGTCTTATTGAGCAGAGGTTTAATAAGAGCACGATTCAGTATGTAACACGCTGTATTGAGAGCTTCAGCCCAGTAGCTTTTCGGCAATTCACTGTCGAGCAACATTATTCTTATCATATCTTCCAAGGATCAATTATTTCTTTCTACGACGCCATTTTGCTGAAGCGTGCGAGGGCCTGAAAAATTGTATAAGCAAATTTAAAATCAGTAATCCCATTCTAAAATTCTCTCTAATAAAATCAGCAAATTTAAAATTCTCAAATTCTGTCCCATGGTCTGTCCATATAGCAGTAAGTGTATAACCAATTTGCTTTTGCAATTTCTTAATGAAACTTACAAACTCATCATAGGCTTCATCCTTCGATTTCAAAAACATGATCCAAGTAAACCTTGAGAAGTCATCGACTACAACTAAAATGTACCTTGCTCCTCCTTTACTCTTTTCTCTCATTGGGCCACACAAATCTATGTGAATTAATTGAAAAGGAGTAGAGGTGCTTACCATTTTCTTGGATTTGAACGATGATCTTACTTGTTTTCCTCTTGCACATGCTTCACACACTATTATGTTCTAAATTTTACATCGGGCAGTCCACGCACAAGTTCTTGTTTGTACAATGATATACGGGTATTCACCCTTGCTTTTATGAACAAGGAGTCCGGACGGTTCAACCGGATTTTTCTCAAGGCTGTGTGCCTGCTCGGGTTGCCTGGTTGGGGAGCCAGCCCGGGCTGCCTGGCCAGGGTTCCCCATCAGGCTTGGTCCTTGGCATCTCCTCCATCAAATGGACCCGGTGGCCCACTCTTCAGCCTGCTCGGGAGGCTTGCTCGGGGTGCCTGCCCGGGAAGCCTGCCCGGGCTCCTCTTCGAGCCAACTCAGTGACTCACTCCTGGCTCATGCTTCACTCCATGACTCCATTGCTAGCTCGGTGTTGCTTGCTCGGGTGCCTACCCGGGGGGCTTGCTCGGGGTCAAATGAAGAAGTCAACGGTCTTCTCAGACTGAACCACTTTCCTCCCAGAAACCTGCTCGGGGTCGCCTGCTCGGTGGCCTGCTCAGTGGCTTGCACGACCAGTCGCATTCTGGTAATTTCGCCATCTCAAATCCCTATAAATAGGGGTCCTCCCCCAAGGTTCAAGGTATGCATTCCTTCTTCCACATTTCCCACTTGGAGTTCTCTTTCCCCCTTAGCAACCTCGGAGCCCTATTCGGTAGACTTGCCCAGGACCCCTGCCCGGAAGCCTGCTCGGGACTCCTCCTCGGATTGCCCTCTTGCCTGCTCGGGAAGCCTGCCTGGTTGCCTGCTCGGGACTTGCTTGCCTGGGAGCTTGCTCGGCAATCTCTTGCTAAGAGCTTCTCATCTTCTTCCACACTTGCTGACTTAAGCATCGGAGCGGTTTCCCCGAGCTAACATCTCGGGGTACCCTCTGATGAGTTTGTTCGTTCGTTTCAGGCCATCGAAGTCATTCACCCTCAAGCACACTCCTCTCTCGAGCCGACCAGATCTGTTTCCAGCCGGACCTCTCTAAGCCGGTTCTCTCGGGACTTTGGTAATCACTCTTGGAGATTTTTCCCGGAGTATCATTTGGCACCGTTCATGGGAAGAGACTGAAAGTCACGACCTTCCTCTCTGGTGACTACGATGGCTCGCTTGAAGAATGTTCCTCCTCCCATTCCCACTTCCACAAACCCTCCTCCTGCTCACGACCCCGAGGACCTGAACCCTGAGGACCTTAACCCCGAGGATGCTCTGACTCCTGCTTCTGCCGCCCTTGCGGCCCAGCCTCCTCAGATCGGTTTGCCTGCTGCAAACCCGGTGACTTCCACCCCAGACGATGTTTGAGAATCTTACCACCGTCTTGTCCAGACCCTGACTGCCCCCATCATGCGGGAGGAGGTAACTCAGATGATAAGTAACCTGATGGATTGCTTCTGGAGAGAGGTCTAGACCCGGATGCCCCAACAAACTCCTCCCTTGGCCACCGTCGAGGAGCGGGCTCCAGCTATTCCGGAGCGCCGAGCCCCGACAAGGGAGGAGCGAGGCAAGTTTATCTAGATTGGCTCTGCTCCCCAGCCGTCTCCAACTGAGGTGCAGCACATCCCTCACTAGCCGCGACAAACCAGGTCTCAGCGCCGCCAGCAGGAGCACCACTCCATTCCGGCTGAGGACAGTGATGATGAGGTCCACGAGCTCTCCTACACTGCCATGGAGAACCAGGCTCGGCAGCAGGCTTCCCTCGCTGCACCGTGCCCTGTAGCAGGACCCTTCACTCGAGATGTGCTTTACGTTCCCTTCCCTCCAGGCCTCAGGCTGCCCCAATTCGAGCAGTATGATGGTTTCACTGACCTAGAGGACCACGTTAACAGCTTTGAGATCAAGATACAACTGTATAACGTGGACGATACCATCATCTGCCGGGCATTCCCTTCCACCTTCAAAGGCGCTGCCAGGCAGTGGTACGCCTCCCTCGCTCCGCGGTCCATCTCGCGGTTCTCTCAGCTGCGAGACGCCTTCATTGGCCAGTTCGCCAGCTCCTGCACTTTCGACCGGGTCGCTCCCAGCTTGTTCTCTATCAGACAGCGGTCCGACGAATCACTGAGATACTTCATGGCCCGTTTCAACAAGACCTACATCCAGATCCCCGGTCTGAGTAGGGAAGTTGCGGTGGTGGCTCTCCAAACTGGCCTGCGCCCTGGAGCTTTCACTGATGACTTGATTCTCCATCCACCCCGCAACTTTGGAGAGTTGCTACAGAGGGCCCGTGGCTACATGATCCTCGAAGACCAGAACCGAGCTCGGGTCACTCTTGACACTGCATCCTCGTGCCCTTCTGAGCGGAGGAATGAGCAGCGACATGACGGGCCAGACAGGCGCGGCCGTCGGGAGAAGAGATCGTCCGGGCGGGACTTCGGCCCCCGGAGATTTGATGGTCCCAAGAGGGACACTTTGCCATGGGTAAGGAACGAGGTCCGAACCTCTGTTCCTCATAACCCTCATCCTCCCCGACCTGTTGCTCCCGTCGAGACGATGCCACTATCTGGGGCACAGGTCAAGCCTGCTCAATGGTGTGACTACCATAAAAACTACAGCCATGGAACTAAAGAATGCCGAGCTCTAAAGAGTCGCCGGGACACTAAGAATAAGACCGAGAACCAGCCAGCACGGCAACCTCCGGCCAACAACTGCAAGGCGCCCCTTCAGGGTAAGAGAGATAAAAGCAGAAGCCCCAATTCGCCTAGCAAGAGGCCTCGGATCGGTGACAAGGGCGGAGTTGTCATCAACGTCATCCACGGTGGCAACTCCAGCGGCGGAGACAGCAACCGGAGCAGGAAGAGATACGCTCGCGGTGAGATTATTGACTCCGTCGCCAGCACCTCCCGGGAGATTGTGGACCAGACTGATGTGCCTCTGGTCTTCACCAAGGAGGATGAGGCCGAGGTGAAATACCCTCATCAAGACGCCATCTTGGTCACAGCGTTGATCAAGCATGCCCAGGTTCGCAAGATCCTGGTGGACCACGGCTTCTCTGCCAACATCCTCTACTATGATGCCTACAAGAGACTGATAAAGGCACTTAGTATGAGGGCGAACCAGCTCACTCCCATCTTGACCCCCCTCTACGGATTCACAGGCCACTCCATCAGGGCCAAGGGAGAGATCACGCTTCCCCTGACTATTGGGGACACGGACGTCCGAACCACGCTGGATGTGAAGTGGCTGGTGGTGGATGCTCCTTCCGCCTACAACGCCACCTTGGGCCGCTCCACTCAGGTCAAGATGAGAGATGTCGTTTACCCTTACCATCTGATGCTGAAGTTCCCGACAAGGGGAAAGGTCGGAAAGATGTTTAGAGAGCAGGAGGCTGCTCGAGAATGTTACCTGCTCTCCCTTGACAGCAAGGCCAAGCCTGGCGACAGATCCGACAGCGAGGATGACACTCCAGGAGGCGTTCACTGTGTTGAGGGCCCACCCAAAGAGAGGGCTCAGCCAGTGGAGCCTCTAGAGGAGGTTTTCATGATTGAAGGAGATGCGAGATCTGTGGTACAGATCGGGACCCTGATGCAATCAGACCTTCGACTGCAACTGATCGACTTTCTCAGACAGAACCGAGACGTTTTTGTCCTGCCGAATGATGAGATGGTGGGGATAAGTCGGGATGTGATTGAACATGCCCTGAGCACCAACCCTGCCAAGAGGCCCATCAAGCAGAAAAGCAGACGACTCGGGGGCGAAAGGATTGACGTAGTTAGGGAAGAGGTTCAGAAACTGCTGGCAGCTGGGATCATCAGAGAGGTGTTTTACCCAGAGTGGCTCGCCAATCCTGTTCTTGTGAAGAAGCCTAACGGGAGTTGGAGGATGTGCATTGACTTCACTGACTTGAACAATGCATGCCCAAAAACAGCTATCTGCTCCCCAACATCGACACATTGGTTGATGCCACCTCTGGGCATGATATGCTCAGCTTCATGGACGCCTTCTCCGGGTACCACCAGATTCGCATGAAGAAGAGCGATGAGGAAAAGACCGCATTCATCACCCAGGATGGGACCTTTTGCTACAAGATGATGCCCTTTGGCTTGAAGAA
>JAOWBR010160838.1:0-12320 GCA_028571145.1 Dionaea muscipula
CACCTGTCATTAGCATAATACAGATGATAAAAGAGATTAGGGATGCTTTTGGAATATTTAAGATGATTAAGAATATTATTTATTTTTTAAAAAGTCATTGATATTTTTTAAAGTTCAAAAAAAAATTATGTTTAGTTAAAAAGGGTGTTGCGTTTGGAGACGCCCCAACATACTCAGTTAAAATAATTTAGGCTGTGTTTGTTTTGACATGTTTTCTGTTTTTTGTATTTTTTGTTTTGCAGAAAATAAAAAATGTGTTTGGTTTGAATTTTCTATTTTTCTAAAAATAAAAAACAATTTTTAGTTCAAAATCTTCAAAATGCAGAAAACGACAAAAACAAATTGTCAAAACACCAAAAATATGAAAAAAACTCAAGGTCCAACAAATTAAAAATTAAAAATTATAAATCCTAAAACACACGTTTTCTATTTTTATCGAAAAACTAAAAACTAAAAATTAAAAACTCAAAATCTAAACATTAAAAACTGAAAATAAACAGGCTCTAACTTTCTTCATCTAGTCACCTACCGCTGAACAGACCCTCGAAAGAAAGTGAATGTGGAAAAATGTCAAAAATAATGTTTCTTTTTTCTTTTTCTTTTTTTTGTTAAACAGGGAAAAGATTCCGTACAATTATTCTTTTCGTTCGTTTCTTTTCCACCGTTTCCTTTTTTTTTGCAGAAAAAAAACGGTGGATTTTCACCGTTTCTTTTCGTTCGTTTCTTTTCCACCAGGTCTAAGAGCATTTCACGTGATCATCCGGCCTTGCATCAGCGGGTTCTGTCTGTAAACTGTAAACCAGAAAGTCAAAGCAAATCAAATCACTCGGAGGAGGAGGAGCAGAAGATCAATCGATCAGAGCAAATGGCGGCGGCGATTACGAGGCCATGGAATCCGATCACAGCCGCCGCAGCGGCGGCAACAACATCATCTGCTCGATCTCCAGAGCCGAGGTTCGCAGTCTCTCTCGGCGGCGGCAGGGCCGTCTTCCTCTCTAAACTCGCCTCCTCAGGCTTGTCCTCTTCGCCGACCAACCACGCCTCCCTCCGCCCTCTCATGTAAGTTAATCCAAATCAATCATCGCGGCATCAGACATGAAGATGCTTTTTCTCTCAGATCTCTATTTTTCTTCAATCTTTTTCGATGCAGTATCAGATGTTCGCAATCGGGTGGAAATGGTAGTCCAATCAAGAGAACTACGCTTCATGAACTGTATGAGAAGCAAGGTCAGAGCCCGTGGTATGATAATCTATGCCGGCCTGTCACCGATCTCATCCCTTTGATCGAAAGCGGTGTCCGAGGTGTAACCAGCAATCCTGCTGTCAGTATTCCTCTACTGCCACTGCTCTCTCCTTTGGTCTATTTAATTTCATGATCCTCTTGACTTTGTGCAGCTTCTCACTGTGCGATACTCATTCTGCAGATTTTCCAGAAGGCGATTTCATCTTCTGATGCTTACAATGAGCAGTTTCGGTACTGCTATTTTTTTCTTTTTTCTGGTTGAATTGTATGGAGCAGCGAAGCGAGTTGGAGAGGATTTCATCAATTGATTTATTCAAATTGAATATGTACATGTATATTTATAAGATCCTTTCTGCAACATCTTCGAATCTCCGACTTGGCAAATGAGTCGTTGACTGTTATTGTGGTTTTATCATGGCATGATGGTCTATAGAAAGCTTGGTGGTCTCTTGTTGTTATTGCACATATGTGTTATCTTTCGGCTAATTTTTACGGGGACTAAGCTTAATCATGAAGAGAGTAAAGAGTTCAAGAAAGACAATGGAGGAGGCTGGATCTGAATGAAGAGGATTTTCACAAGAACGTTAATTGTCAGTCCTGATAGTGTGAGGATTTTCGTTTTCAAGCATGATAGAATGTTGTCGTGTGTGCTGTTTGACAGCTTAATCTCTATCTCTGCTGATCACTAACTATTTGCAGTATCCGTTTATGCATCTTTCCTTATTGGTCCTTGCACTGTGGCTGGTCATGTGCAAATACTCGATATAACGAAAACTAATAATATAGCAGAATGTGGCTTCTGATTTTGTTTTTCTTGTTTGATATCCAGCTCCTTCTATGGTATTCCCTCTTGACCTTGATTCACTTTACGCTATATTTGGAATTATTTATTTGTTAATAATTTGGAGTTTTTCAGCTTTAATATTGTACTTGCTCATATGGATCTGAGATTGCACAATTGTGTAGGGAACTCGTCCAATCCGGGAAGGATATTGAGAGTGCGTACTGGGAGCTAGTCATTAAGGACATTCAAGATGCATGTGAACTGTTTGAGTCAATTTATGATGAGACTGATGGTGGTGACGGCTACGTTTCTGTTGAAGTCTCTCCCGAACTTGCTGATGACACCAAGGGCACGGTAGAAGCAGCTAAGTGGCTGCACAAACTGGTGAACCGTCGCAATGTTTACATTAAGATCCCTGCCACTGCTCCATGCATCCCTTCAATCAAGGAAACCATATCAAATGGCATTAGTGTCAATGTGACTGTAAGTTGCTTCTTTGCTCATGAATGATTTGAGATAGTGTTTGTTGCTATTAGAACTTTAGTGCCAGTTGTTGAGGTTGCCTATACTTGGGAGTTGGGGCCAGTTGCTCCTAAAGTTTTATCTGCAAATTACTACATCATATGTATTGGTCTTGTTTGTCCTTTTTTGACAAATGATACTAATCCATTTCACGTCTTTGGGTTGTTGTATTCCCTTGGTTATGAAAGCTTTTGCTTTCCAAAGGATATGCTTTTGTCTTTCTGCCTTTTCTAATGTTATCCTGAGATTTTGTTTCATCACTTTAGCATCTATAACAACTCGAACAGCCAAATAACGAGAGTTTTCCAATCTTCACCTTAATCTCATCGCAAGCCTATTCATTTGGCAGAAAGGAAGCTTTGTGTTCAAGTTACTGCATAAGATTGCTTTGGCTTGTTGTGTCATACTTATAAGATGATTCTCGTAAGTGGCCTAGTTGGTGCACTTTTTGCTGAACATATTCTATGAACTGATGAATACTCCTTGTGTAACTAGTTGGATTAAGTTTCTGAAATCCTTGTCTCTGCTGTAATTTAAGTTTGTCGTTGGGTTCATATGAATTGTCAGCGCACTAAAATTGTCGGATCTTGAGTGCATATATCATACAGATACGTGTGGTGTAACTAGTTGGATTAAGTTTCTGAAATCCTTGTCTCTGCTGTAATTTAAGTTTGTCGTTGGGTTCGTATGAATCACACTCAGTTTGCTGCTTTATATAGTGATAAAAGTCCATAATAGCGCCTTGATGTTTCATCGAGTTTAAAAAGTCTCAGAGGTTGAGTGTACAATGCCAATCTCACAATTGTGTGCTCTACCTTCCTATAAAATTATGAGATTAGTGTTTTGTCTCTATGCTTGGATTCTAACTGCAATGTCTATTCTTAGGATTCTAACTGCAATGTCTGTGATGTACACAGCTTATTTTCTCTCTTTCTCGTTATGAGGCTGTAATTGATGCCTACTTGGATGGCCTAGAGGCCTCTGGACTTGATGACCTCTCAAGAGTTACTAGTGTGGCTTCCTTCTTCGTGAGTAGGGTAGACACTCTAGTCGACAAGCTGCTGGAAAAGATTGGAACTCCTGAAGCCCTTAATCTCAGGGGGAAGGTGACTTCTTCAGTTCTCCTGTAGCCAGCTTTTTGGAAATGAAAAGGGTCCCCCAGGATTGCTTATACCGCTATATCTTTCTTTTTTTCAGGCAGCAGTTGCTCAAGCGACTTTGGCATACCAACTGTATCAGAAAAAATTTTCTGGTACAAGATGGGAGGCTTTGGTCAAGAAAGGTGCCAAGAAACAGCGGGTACTGTGGGCTTCTACCAGTGTCAAGAACCCTGCCTACCCAGATACCCTATATGTTGATCCTCTAATTGGGCCAGACACTGTGAGTGGGATTCTTGTTCTCTTACGTTGAGCTTACTATTTTTTGTTCTAGGTGCTCATCAAGTGATGGAATTCTTGATAATAGTATGTAAGAGACCATCATTGAAGTCTTAATTAACTATTATGGGGCTTCTGTTTCTAGGTCTCAACCATGCCTGATCAGGCCCTCCAAGCATATATTCATCATGGCACTGCTTCAAGGACCATTGATTCAAATGTGTCTGAAGCTGAGGGTGTTTATAGCGCGCTTGAGAAAATTGGAATCGATTGGAGCTATGTGGGCAATCAGCTAGAGATTGAAGGGGTTGAATCTTTCAAGAAGAGTTTTGAGAGCCTACTAGTTACCCTCCAGGAGAAGGCCAATTCCCTTAAATTGGTCAGCCTGTAAAGCCTGGTTGTGTTTATTCCCCAAATGCTGCAGAGAGTATCAATAAAGGTGCTTTGTCTTGTATAATAAGCAGCATGCTGTTGGGTAGTAGTGCCGTGTGTAATAAGAGATCATTTGTGTGCTTCTCAAGATAATTACTTTTTCATCTTGTCAATTACGGTCTGTATGATTGTTTGTTTGTCACGCAGCAGCCAGAATGTTAGGTCTGTCTTGGGACCATTTGGCTTGGACTCACTTCTCAGACAGTGAATCGAGGGAAGCCCCCTTTTGTTACTGATGATAACGCCTAACTTTATCACGAAACAGTTACTGCGGTAAAGTAAACATATGTAGTAGACTAACCTGCCTTGGACTTGGTTTCGGATGTTTCGTTTTTGCAGCTGATTAATTTCAACTTCAGATAGATACTGGTTGACACTCAGATCCAAAAACTAGTTGGTTTTGTAGACTGCAATGAATTGGGTGGTGAAAAGAGATCACTCCATCCATCCTCTGGGGACCCACCGGAGCTGAGCTATGCAATGTGGTGAGGGAAACAAAACAATTAGATGGAAGATGAAAAGATGATGGCCACAGCCACAAGCTGATAAGAGGCTATCAGTACTCTTATCTTGTTTGGGGGTTTTTTGTTCTATCGTCTCTCATCCCTCAAATTCAGACAGAGGCTTGCAAGTGCAAACACTCTCCCTCGTCTTCACTTACTGATCAGTGGCTGCTGCTGCTGGCTAGCTAGCTAGCTAGCTCCTGTACTGCCTTTGTGGCCAGCTGCCGCTGCCTGTAGCATAGCATGGCTTCCGCTGGGCTCTCCGTTGCCAACACTTCGCTTCGGGTTTTGCTCCTTTTACCCTCATCTTAATGCTCAAACTATTTTTATGACTATGCTACTTTGTTTTTTGGCCAACAATGTGATACAATTAATTCTAGTGTGATGGATCAGTAATTACTTTGCTAGCTAGCTTGCAAACAGATGGAGAACTGATAAGTGTTTGAACAGCAGGTATACCAGAAGGGATTGCCTGAGTTTCCGGGTCTTCACGGCTCATCCACTTCCATCCCGTTTGGTCGGAGAAGCTTCGCCGATGAGCTAGTGACCCTGGTCTCCTATCAGACTAATGCTGTAAGTCTATCCAACAATCTGACAGTACCACCCCAGACCTCTTTCATTCCATTACTAGTGACTATGTGAACGAAAGCTCGATATTATAGTGCTAGCATATCATAGCAGTGTGCAGGGTATATATATGTATATACTTACTTCCCTATATATATGTTAGCTAAGATTGAATTGATGTGTTGTTGGGAGCGAATTGAATGTTTAATGATCAATGGTGGGTGATCATGGTAATATATATATATATATGTATAGGTGGTTGGTAGATCCAAAAGCAGCAGAGGATCAGTAGTGATAGTGTCAAAAAAGCTTAATGTGGCGATCAATGGATTTGGGAGGATCGGGAGGAACTTCCTTAGGTGTTGGCATGGGAGGAAGGACTCCCCACTGGATGTGGTAGTCATCAATGACACCGGAGGTATCAAGCAGGCTTCCCACCTCCTCAAGTATGATTCCACACTCGGCACATTTGAGGCTGATGTTAAGCCTGTGGGTGACGATGCTATATCTGTTGATGGCAAGATCATCAAGGTTGTCTCTAACCGTAACCCTCTCGACCTCCCCTGGGGGTAAGTAGTTTATCTTTCTGCATATATCCTTTGGCACATACATATTCATGATATTGGTCGTAATCTTTTGGATTTGATTGTTTCTTCATATATGTAATGTATATATATATATAGACCGAATCTCCGAGCTGCACAAATGATGATGGCCATGATTCTTCATGTATAATATTAATTACATTGGTCATTGGATTGCAGGGAGATGGACATAGACCTGGTGATAGAAGGGACCGGGGTGTTTGTTGACAGGGATGGTGCTGGTAAGCACTTGAAGGCGGGGGCCAAGAAGGTGCTCATCACTGCCCCTGGCAAAGGTGACATCCCAACCTATGTGGTGGGTGTCAATGCCGATGCCTACAACCCAGACGAGCCGATCATCAGCAACGCCTCTTGCACCACCAACTGTCTCGCCCCCTTCATCAAGGTCCTTGACCAGAAGTTTGGTAAATCAAATTCATTCTGCTCCGATCCATTTTTGTCTTAATTATTCATGGTTTCTTAATTATTTCTACCTAAGAGTAAGAGCTCAGCAGGCTAGAATATCTATCATCTATATAGTACACTACACTTCATATATGCGTGCTTATAATTAGGT
This sequence comes from Dionaea muscipula, assembly GCA_028571145.1. Taxonomy (NCBI): domain Eukaryota; kingdom Viridiplantae; phylum Streptophyta; class Magnoliopsida; order Caryophyllales; family Droseraceae; genus Dionaea; species Dionaea muscipula. The sequence continues at coordinate 6,589 of JAOWBR010160838.1, forward strand.
TCCTGATCTGATCTGAATATATATATATATATATTATAACAAGTCAGATGAGAAGAGCTGAAATTCGCTTGCATGTGTTTACCTGGGCAGGGATAATCAAAGGGACCATGACCACCACTCACTCTTACACGGGTGATCAAAGGCTGCTTGATGCAAGCCATCGCGATCTGAGGCGTGCGAGGGCAGCAGCACTCAACATAGTGCCCACCTCAACTGGAGCAGCCAAGGCTGTGGCCCTTGTCCTTCCCACGCTCAAAGGAAAGCTCAATGGCATCGCCCTTCGTGTCCCAACCCCCAATGTTTCGGTCGTAGACCTTGTTGTCCAAGTCTCCAAGAAGACTTTTGCAGAAGAAGTGAATGCTGCTTTCAGGGATAGTGCAGAGAAGGAACTCAAGGGCATCTTATCTGTCTGCGACGAGCCCCTAGTCTCTACTGACTTCAAGTGCTCTGATGTGTCCTCCATCGTTGATTCTTCCCTCACCATGGTTGTGGGAGATGACATGGTAAAAGTTATCGCGTGGTATGATAACGAGTGGGGTTATTCTCAAAGGGTCGTCGATCTAGCTGACATTGTTGCCAACAATTGGAATTAGTACTGAGCATCATCATCATATCATCAACCCACGCATTCTTCAATTGAAAACCATTGCCCCTTTTCTTTTATCCCTGTCAATCGATCTGGAATCGTTTCGTTTTAAATTGACCCTTGTTTATTTCTGTCTCGGGATTGTACACTTCTGTGATCAAACATCATTCAAATTGCACCTCTGTTAATTTCATGAGTTGTAATTGTAAGTAACCTATATATCATCATTTTGGCTAGCTATAATCTTGATCAACCGAAAAACATTTGTTCCATCATTTTGGCATGCAGGAGTTCGTTATTATATCTCTCACATCAGACATGAGAATAGTTATTTTTGACAGAAGAAACACTGGCATGCATTGCATGCTCGCAAACAGTACTTGTATAACTAAGTCTCTGTGTCCTCGGTGTAGATGAACATGATTGTATTTGTATACATAAAAATATAGAAGTATGATCATCACAAGCATCACATCACATATATATAAATATATAGTTAAAATTAATTAAGTAGCTGGCGAGCAGCTAGCCAGCATGAAGAAGTATATATGATGATCACATCACAGCATGCGATATCTGATGATATGGATTGATCATATGTCCCTGTCCCTGGCACATTCAGGAGACATGTTGGGGTATCTGACTCGATCATTGCAGTAATTGTAGATGGTGTATTTGCTGCGAACCCAGCTGAGCCTCCTGTATTGATAGCCATCCAGGTCCTGGAATTCCCTCTGATCCCACCATCTCTGGCCTTGAGTGGCACAGAACCTGGCCTCCACCGATGCCTCGCAGCCATCAACGTGGAAACTCCTGTAGGAAGCCACAAACGGCGCCTTGGACCAGTCCGTCTTCTCAAGGCCTCCCCTCGTCGCCCAGTCATCCGCGTTCCATAGACTCGAGTAAATCTTCATCGGCTGATTGAACGGAAATCGCACCCCCAAATCCTTGCAGTTCTTGAACACTCGTATTGGGACATCATCCACAAAAAACCTGCACCCAAACAAATGCCCAGTTAGCTAGCTGATATATGTGACCGACCCCACCCCACTCACTCAGTGGAAAAAAGAGTTGGTCATAAAGATTGATTGATTGATTGAATAGAGCAGGTTACAGGTGTGACCCGAAACCATATTGGTCACGCAGGGCTCACGAGTTTGAATCCTGATGTTTGTTTGTACTTTGTAGTAGCTAGTACGTAGAAGCTAGCTAGCTAGCTAGCTAGGTCTTTCTTATATATATCTATGTAATCAAGAAAAGAGAGTTTTAGTTTTACTTACACAATCTGATAGAGATTCCAGAGGATGGAGTAGGAGTGGTATTCTCTGGTGGGATCAAACCAGAGGTAAATCCTCTGTTCTCGATCCCCTTTTCCTCCCGTGAACACATTTGTCTGGAGAATATAAGGCTGGCCACTCCGATTCCCCAAGAACTCAAAGTCTATTTCGTCATGCTCAGAATTTTGAGACGACAGCTGAAACAAAAAAAAAAAAATATATATATATATATTAATCTATGCATTACAATTAATAGCTAGCTGAAACAAATTAACAATGAAGAACAAGAGCTAGCAATCCACAGGCATATATGAAAAGGAAATAAAAAAAAAAAAACAACGAGAGAGATGGAATGGAAGCGAAGCGAAGCCTACGTAGAAAGCAGTGACTGTGCCGGCAGAATCTCCAGGAACTAACTTGAGTTGCATACTGAAATGTCCAAACAAGTAAGACCCCTTGGACTGAAATCCAGTACCTGATCAGGAATAATATAGTTGTGTGTAAATTAAAGGCAACTAATTTATCAAGTATATATATATATATATATATATATATATATAGTCTATATTTATATAATACAATTAATTATATACCTGTGTATTTGTCAAGGTAGAGTTGAACCTCAGAGCCACCATTGAAATACTTGATATGGTCGAAAGCCCAAGTCGGCACGTAGTTCCTTCCAAAGGGGACGTCCACCGGCTTCCTCGGCGCTGCAGCCACCGTCACCTTCACCATCGCCATTGTCATTGCCACTGCCATTGCCACAACCACAGCCATCCACTTGGAGGAGGAGGAGTAGTATTCCATTCCACCCAACACACAATTAGCCATCACTACTCCCCTCTTCTTCCTAGCTAGGCAGCAGTACCTCCGCCTCCTCTACAGCTTAATTATTTTTTGCTAGCTCGCTAGAGCCTAGAGAGCTAGTTATATATAATTCAAGTTGTCTTAGATGGCAAAGAGAGAGAGAAGAGAGAGAGGAGGAAAGGGAAGAGGAAATAAAAAAAAAAAAAAAATTAGCTGGTGTTTTTCATACAATGAGCCTTAATTCAGTTAAAATAATTTTTTATTATAATTTTCATTATTAATATTTTTAATGGGATGAAGTATTCATCATGTCAAAGACACGGATAATCTCTATTCTATATTATAAATAAGATGTGTGTTTGAAAATATATGTATATAAATGTCAAATCAAGTAGGGGTGGGATAAGGTCAGATAGGGTGAGGGTGAAGATATTTTTTTTAATATAAATATTTTTAATAAAAGTTAAATTTTTAATAAAAAAATTTTAATACTGTAATCAAAATTTTTAATTTGTTAAGACGGTCCAAACAATACAAATAACATAATTTCAAGTTTTTTTAATTATTTATATATATTTTTTTAAATCAGTCGATAACATATACTGATTTAAGAAAGTGAAATGTTCATCATACCGAAGACACGGACACCCATACTCATATATAACGAAGAAATACCTCTGCAAGCTCGTGCTGCCTAGCTAGCTAGTCGTTAATTGACAGTCAGGTCAGGTCAGGTCCGCTATATATCTCTATTGATAATTAATGATGAGTAATATTGACGTTCGGCGGGTGGTTAATTTTCCGACCGAAATACCCAACACAACACAACAATATCAACAATATACCCAGCTCGCTCATCCAGTAATACTAACGTTATTAATTATAACATTACTTGATTTGTTTTTTTGTTAAAGATTATAAATTCAAATAGTCAATCATGGGGTGAAGGCTAGGGGGAATTTTCCTGCACCGCCCGATGTGGCGTGCGATTTTATAAAAACAGTGTTTTCACTGTATCTAGCCACAGTGTGTCCGTACGTACTTCACATGAAAAATTGCGTGATTTCATCGCACAGCGTAGGAAAATTCGGCGAAGATAAATACACAAAGCTTCAGTGCTATAGTAAATAAATCGAAGTTAGTATGTCTTTGGGAGGATCGGGTGAGACATCCTATGTTAATACGACGTCGATGACTGGGGCGTGGTTGAATCCCGATCACATTCCGAATAGTTGTGCACGATCTATATAATACAGCAATCGGACGTGATCAAGGAGATATGCGCGGCATTGTCAAACTTGAGTCTTTAGAGTTCGAGCTCGAGCTCAATTCGAGTCGAGCTTTTTGAGCTTTTTTCGAGTCGAGTTCGAGTTGTATCGTATCATTTACACCCTTACATAAGACAGTTAATAAAGCGTGCATCCAAAGCGATTACAAACAGTAGAGAGCTACAAATAGCCCCCAAAATATAAAATCTGTAAACCACCAACCCAACATACACTAGATGCAATTTTATTTATCATTTTATTTATATTGTCCTTTTATAAAACGTCACTCTTCTTATAACTCCTCTAGTTAAAACTTTATATCCAACATTGCTAGTTGGATTATCAACCAAACTACTACACTCTAAACTACTTTTCCTAATAAGAAAAAGTGAGTGGGAGTCCCATTATTTATTTTGTTTGTCACTATTCTCAACCACCTCACCCATTTTTTTTTAATAGAAAAAATAATTTATAGTGTAGTTTAGTTGATAATCCAACTAGCAATGTTGCTTTATATCAAGTGGTTTATTCGTTACACAATCAATATAATCTCTTATTTTCCCTCCAAAAGCACTAAGATCTAAGTCTCATGATATCTAGATTACGTACCTCCGCTTTATCCTAAAAAATTTAGTAGTCCGTCTCGTGTTTGGACGGAGAACAGTGACAAGAAGACAAAGGTAAGAGGGAGGAAGTGGGGGGCACATGACATGGTCAGCAGGTTTGCATTGGCAGCACAGTCGATGCCAGCAAATAATATTAACGTCTAGATCTGTTCTAGTACTGCTACGACTGCCCTCGCGCATATAATATTACATTATAAATTTAAGCCTTCTTTATTTCGCGTGTAAGGATATTATATTTTTTTTATTCTTTCTTTTGTAATCATGGTATCCTTAATTCAGTTTTCGCGCATCTTGGATTTAATCCAAGAGAGTATACAATATTAAAATCATCCAATTAATTCGATGATAAAACCTTAAAATCCATTTGATTTAAGAAGATGAAGAAATGAATTATACTGAAGCGGAAGTGATACTTTTGAAAAAATCCTGGGGACGGTCAGCACCTAACACTCTTCAGAGGCGATCATCAAAGTCCCGGTCCGACTAGGAGAGGAGTGAATGGTGATTCGGAGATGATTCCGACCCGCTCCAAGGAGAGAACCAGGACCTGAGAGGGATGAGAAAACAGGTCAGAGGATACCCAGGGTGTGACTCCGGGGAGACCACTCCGATGCTTAAGTCATCAAGTAAGGAAAATGACTGGTAGTTTCTGCGTGCGCGGAGAACCGGGAGATGCAGGAATGAGAGAGAACAGTTAAGTGGGGTTGGTCGAGAGGATGAGAATCGCTAAGCGGGTGTCAGGAAAGGGCCAAGGATGATGGCTCGGGCAGGCAAGGGTCCGGGCAGGGCACCTGAGCAAGCTCCCGAGCAAGCATCCGGGCAAGCGTCCCGGGTAGGCGTCCGGGCAAGGCCCCGGGCAGGCGTCCGGGCAAGCGCCCCGGGCAGGCGTCCGGTCAAGGGCCCTAGGCAGGCGTCCAGGCAAGTCACCCGGTCGAGCAAAGGAGGGGGGTGCTCCGGCCAAGGTATGGTCAATTCAGATGGTCTGAAGTTCGAATCCCAAAAAATGAAGGGGTGCAGGCCTATTTATAGGCACAGGAGGAGAGAGAAGGCCGAACAAGCAGTCTGGGCAGGCAGCCCGGGCAGGCGTCCTGGAGTGGTTTTGTGCTGGTGAACTTCGAGAAGCTTGTTTGAGCTCGTTTGAATTCTGATTGAACAACGGTTTGTG
>JAOWBR010160860.1:0-12316 GCA_028571145.1 Dionaea muscipula
ATCTTGAGGTTCTTCGCTTGATCCTTGTTGGCTGGAAGAGTTCCGTCTGTCAAATACTGAATGATGGGAGTCATCCACGTTAGAGCCTCTGGGTCTACAGCCAACACTTCAGGAGTGGTGTCTAAACTGCTCTTCTGAAATCTTTTCATAAAAACCGTTCGGCCGAGCTCTGATAATGAGGCCCATGTCAGCTTTGACAGCTCGTCGGCCTTGACATTCTGTGATCGGGGAATCTGGGTGATCTCCACCTTCTCGAACTTCTTGATCAAGTCTTCGGCCAGCTTCTTGTACTTAATCATGGCATCTTTTTCAGCAGCATTAGTTTCATTTATCTGATTCACAACAAGCTAGGAGTCACTGAAGATTTGAAGCACTCGCACTTCCAATTTCGCGACAATTCTCAATCTGACGATCAAAGCCTCGTACTCTGCCTCATTATTGGTCATTGAGAAATCAAAACGCTTGGCCTACTCAACTTCTGCTCCATTGGGATTGGTCAGCACCAGGCCCGCTCCACCTCCCTGTCTTCCTAATGATCCGTCGATGTGTAAGGTCCAATAGGGAGATGGTATTGGCGGGAGTGAATACTCCGCACACTCAACAATGAAGTCGGCTAAGGCTTGTCCTTTGATCGCTGGTCTGGGATGGTAGTCGATTTGGTACTGTCCCAACTTAACTGACCACTTGACAAGTCTTCCTGAAGTCTCTGGTCTGTGCAGGATCTGTCTGAAAGGCTGATCAGTGAGGACAACAATGGGGTGAACTAGGAAGTACGGCTTCAGACGCTGTGAGGCAGTGATCAGGGCGAAGGCAAGCTTGCCTACCTTGGGGTATCTCTCCTTCGCGTCGTGCAACATCTTACTAGTGTAGTAGACATACTTCTGAATCTTGTTGTCTTCTCTCACTAGCACTGAGCTGACGACGAAGTCTGAGATGGCAAGGTAGAGGAAGAGTGTCTCGTCTGGAATGGGCTTGGTGAGCAGAGGTGGGGAGGCAAGGTGAGTCTTCAACTCTTCAAAGGCTTTCTGACAGTCTGGAGTCCACTCAAACTCCTTCTGGCCTCTCAAAACTTTGAAGAATGGGAGGCTCTTGTCGGCGGACCGACTCAAAAATCGGCTCAAAGCTGCCAGCTTGCCGGTCAGCTTCTGAATCTCCTTCACATTCCGAGGAGGAGCTATGTCGATGATCTCCTGAATCTTCTCAGGATTGGCCTTGATCCCCCTCCGTGTCACGATGAAACCAAGGAATTTTTCGGAAGTCACTCCGAAGGTGCACTTCTTCAGGTTGAGTTTCATGAAATACTTCCGAAGGATGGTGAATGCTGATTCTAGAGCCGTCACATGCTCATTCTCCATAACGCTCTTCACCAACATGTCGTCGACATAGGCTTCGACAGTCTTCCCGATGATGGGAGCAAAAATCTTGTTCACATGTCTTTGGTAGGTAGCCCCGACGTTCTTCAAGCCAAAGGGCATCATCTTGTACCAAAAACTCCCATCCTAGGTGATGAATGCGGTCTTCTCCTCATCACTCTTCTTCATGTGGATCTGGTGGTACCCGGAGAAGGCATCCATGAAACTCAGCATGTCATGTCCAGAGGTGGCGTCAATCAGTGTGTCGATGTCGGGGAGCGGATAGCTGTCTTTGGGGCAGGCATTGTTCAAGTCAGTGAAGTCAATGCACATTCTCAAACTCCTGTTAGGCTTCTTCACAAGAACAGGGTTGGCGAGCCACTTTGGGTAGAACACCTCTCTGATGATTCCAGCTGCCAGCAGCTTCTGAACCTCTTCCTTCACTGCGTCAATCCTTTCGCCCCCGAGTCGTCTGCGTTTCTTCTTGATGGGTCGTTTGGCTGGGTTGGTGCTCAGGGCATGCTCAATCACATCCCGATTGATTCCCACCATCTCATCAGTCGACAGAGCGAACACATCTCGGTTCTGTCTGAGGAAGTCAATCAGCTGCAGTCGAAGGTCTGGCTTCATCAAAGTTCCAATCTGTACCACAGATCTCGCATCTCCTTCAATCAAGAAAACCTCCTCTAGAGGCTCCACTGGCTGGGCCCTCTCCTCGGGTGGACCCTCAACACAGAGGACGCCTCCTGGAGTCTCCTGATCCTTGCTGTCAGTCTTGTCACCAGGTTTGGCCTTGCTGTCGATCGAGACCAGGTAACACTTCCTGGCAGTCTCCTGATCTCCAAACATCTTTCCAACTTTTGCCCTTGCCATGAAATTCTGCATCAGGTGGTAAGGGGAAATGACAGCTCTCATCTTGACCTGAGTGGGGCGGCCCAAGATCGCATTGTAGGTAGAAGGCGCGTCCACAACTAGCCACTTCACGTCTAGTGTGGTCCGAACATCCGTGTCTCCAACGGTCATTGGAAGGGTGATTGCTCTCTTGGCTCTGATGGAATGGCCAGTGAATCCGGAGAGGCGAGTCAAGATGGGAGAGAGATGGTTCGTCCTCATACTAAGTGCCTTCATCCGTCTCTTATAGGCGTCGTAGTAGAGGATGTTGGCAGAGCTGCCGCTGTCCACCAGGATCTTCTAGATCTGGACATGCTTGATCAGATCTGTGACAAAGATGACATCCTGATGAGGGTATTTCACCTCGGCCTCGTCCTCCTTGGTGAAGACCAAGGGCACACCTGTCTGGTCCACTATCTCCCGGGAGGTGCTGGCGATGGAGTCAACATGCTCACCGCGAGCATATCTTTTCCTGCTCCGGTTGCTGTCTTTGCCGTTGGAGTTGCCACCGTGGATGACTTCGATGATAACTCCGCCCTGGTTGTTGATCCGAGGCCTCTTGCTAGGTGGGTCGGGGCTTCGTCTTCTGTCTCTCTTGCCCTTGGGGGGAGCCTTGCTGTTGTCCGCCGGGGGTCGCCGTGTTGGCTGGTTCTCGGTCTTGGACTTGGCATCCCGGCGGCTCTTCATGACTCGGCACTCCTCAGTTCTGTGGCCGAATTATTTGTGGTAGTCACACCACAGAGCGGGCTTGACTTGCGCCCCGGAGGCTGGCACTATCTAGACAGGGGCAGCAGGTCTCGGAGGCTGGGGGTTCTGAGGAACGGAGGTTCGGACCTCATTCCCTACCCAAGGTGGGATGTCCCTCTTGGGACCATCAAATCTCCTGGGGCGAAAATCTCGCCCCGATAATCTCTTCTCCTGACGGCAGCGCCTATCTAGCCCTTCATATCTGGTCTCGTTCCTCCGCTCAGGATTGCATGAGGAAGCTGTGTCAAGTGCGGCCCGAGCTCCGTTCTGGTCCTCCAAGGTCATGTAGTTGCGAGGCCTCTGCAGCAACTCTCCAATGTTACGGGGTGGACGGAGAATTAGGTCATCAGTGAATGCTCTTGGGCGCAAGCCCATCTGGAAAGCCACCACCGCAACTTCCCCGCTCAAACCGGGGATCTGGATGTACGACTTGTTGAAGCGAGCCATGAAATCCCTCAATGACTCGTCGGACCACTGTTTGATGGAAAACTGATTGGGGGCGGCCCGACTGAAGGCGCAGGAGCTGGCAAACTGGCCAATGAAGGCCTCTCTCAGCTGAGAGAATCGTGAGATGGATCGCGGAGCAAGGGAGGCGTACCAATGCTCACCCATGAAGGTGGAAGGAAACGCCCTACACATGATGGTGTCCTTCACGTTAACCAGCTGCATCTTGATCTCAAAGTTGTTAACGTGGTCCTCCGGGTCGGTGGAATCATCATACTGCTTAAAGTGAGACAGTCTGAGGCCCGGATGAGAGGGAACGTAGAGTATGTCCCGGGTGAAAGGTCCCGCCGTCGGGCTCGGTGCAGTAAGAGCAGCCCGCTTCCGAGCCTGGTTCTCCATGGCAGTGTAGGAGGGCTCGTCAACTTCATCATCATCGTCCCCTAGTACGACGGGGTGGTGCTCGGGCTGGCGGCGCTGAGAACTGGTCTGCCGCGGCTGGTGAGGGATGTGCTGCACCTCGGTCGGAAATGGCTAAGGAGCGGAGCCATTCGGCACAAACTTGCCTCTCTCCTCCCTAGTTGGGATTCGGCGCTCCGGAGCAACTGGAGCCCGCTCCTCGACGGTGGCCCAGGGAGGAGTCTGCTGGGGTAGGAGAGTCTCGACATCTCGCCAGAAACGGTCCATCATGGTGCTCATCATCTGAGATACCCCCTCCCATGTGACGGGAGCAGTCACAGTCTGGTCTGGACGGCGGAAGGACTCTCCAACGTCGTCAGGGATGGCGATGGTTGGGTTTGTAGCAGAAGGCAAACCAATCTGAAGAGGTCGGGCTACAAGAGGAGGAGCCAAAGCATCCTCGGGGTTGAGACCCTCAGGATTAAGGTCCTCGGGATCATGATCAGTAGGAGGAGAGTTGTTTGTGGAGGTGGGAATGGTAGTAGGAATGTTCTTGGTGTGTGCCATCATAAGTCACCGGAAAGAAAAAGAAAGGTCGTGACTTTCAGTCTCTTCCCACAGACGGCGCCAAATGATACTCCGAGAAAAATCTCCTAGAGTGATCACCAAAGTCCCGAACTGAACCGGGTCAGAGAAGTCCGGCTAGAAATGGAAATGGATCCAGTCGGCTCGGGGGAGAAGTGTGCTTGATGAACTGGATGGCCTGAAACAGACGAACAAACTCGTCGGCTGGTGAAGAAGAAGGGAAAGGACCCCTTGCAGGAGGTTACCGAGCGTGCACTACCGAGCGTGGTGTCGGGCGTGCACTACCGAGAGTGCAGAGGTTGAGGTAGATAGAGGAGGGTACCGAGGGTAGTAGACCAAGTATGCACTACCGAGCGTGGTTACCGAGCGTGCACTACTGGGCCTAGTATACCGAGGGTAGCTTCGAGCGTCCAAGGGAGAGTCTAAAGGTCCAGAGTCCAATGCAAAGGTAAGAATGCGCGTACCTGAGAGGTGGGGAGGAGACCCTTATTTATAGGGGTTGGGAAGGTGGTGAAATTACCAAAAGAGCCCCTACCTAGCGTACCAAGCGTAGGCTACCGAGCGTAGTATACCGAGCGTGGTATTCCGAGCGTAGCCTACCGAGCCTGCCAGAGAATTGAGTCCAGAGAGCATACCGAGCGCAATATACCGGGCGTAGCATACCGAGCGCGCACTGCCGAGCCCAGTATACCGAGCGTGCACCAAAATTCTAGAAAAAACCCGATCGATCCGCTTGGTCTTCCGGTTCACTTATGCAAGGGGAGAATCCCCATATATCAAGGATCATGTGTATAAACTAACTAAGGCCTTATATGGATTGAAACAAGCTCCAAGAGCTTGGTATGAAAGGTTTAGTACATTCTTGCATGACAATAGATTTGAACATGGAAAAGTAGATGCTACACTTTTCATTAAGAAAAAGAAAAATGATTTGTGAAGGAGCTCTCAGTGAACAACAACAAGGAGCTGACTTTTCGGAGATCTGGCATGCAACGCCTATGGTTCTTCCATCCCCTCCAGTTGTGATTCCAGCTCTCCTCTACTTGATTTTTTAGGCTCTTTCATCCCCTCCTCATGCCACCGAGGAGGTCTCCTTGAACCATTGATTGTCTGAAACTTGTTGTTGGGTTGAATTCCAGCAATAATGGGTCCACGTCCCCGGACCAGTTGAAAACCATTGATGAGGAACCTCGATGCAACTCGGAGGGAGAGGGTTCTCATGGTTCTATAGAAGCTCAGTCTCCATCCGAAGATTCCATGGATGAAAACGACCCTGATTGTGACTGTGAACTTGAAATTGCCCATGATGATTCATCTTTTCCACCATTATTGGGTGCACCGGAGCTCGTTGGGACTGGATTTCCACTCGAGATTTCGAATCCCCAATCTCCATCTTGCCCTAATTTGGCCGACGCCCCCACGATCTCCGCTGAGGTATGCCCTAGTGACTTTCATTTCAAGTTGCTACCTGAAATCCTGAACCCAAATTTGAAGTCGAATTTGACCATTGAATTTCCTGAACAACCGCCTTCTCGAGAGGATAACCCCTCTACCTCTGACCCTGGTGTTGATGGAAACCATGACCCTCCTCCTTTTAACAATTTCAAGGGGCAATGGAGCCACCTTTTTGCTGATAATCGAAAACCTATTGAGGATTTCTTATTGGAAAAGCATGTTTTCCTCCTTCGCTTGGAAGTTTGGATTTCTCAGTTGAATCTCTGGCTGCCGAGTTTATGTTTCAAGCAACCCACTACTTGATTGGGTATTTTTTTTTGGCAATTTTCCGGGGATTATGGCATTACGAAGGCTTTGTGTTAGTTGGTGCCCGGGTGTTACATTTAACTTACACAACAGTGGTTGGATAATCTTTCGATTCCCACAGGAATCCCAACTCCTACAAGTTCTCCAACAGGGACCTTTTGTTCTTAGTGGCCAGATTTTAGTTATCCGGTGAATACCGCCATTTTTTTTATTTTCCCAAAGAAGGCCGCTGCCTCATGCCTATTTAGGTGATCCTACCTAACATGCCATTAGAGTTGATGAGACATGAGTTTCTTTAAGTTCTTGGTTCCCAACTTGGTACACCGATTATGACAGACAAGTTAACCCACACATTGGAACGAGTTCATTTGCCTGCATTGTTGTCGAAGTTGACTTATCACAAGATATTATCACTGAGATACCTATCAAATTATCGGGTAATATTACCCAAGTTCAGCAGATCAAATATGAAAAACAGCCACAGTTTTGCTCATCATGCTGGTCCATTGGCCATACTGGGTTGAAATGCACATCCCTGTCAAAAAACCAATCTTCTACGGCTAAGCCTTCTCATCATATTTGGAAACCAAGACAACGAAAGAAGCAAACTACTTGGCAACGGGTACCATCTCAGAAGTCGAAAACCCCTGCCTCTGACCTCATGAGTACAGCCCTGGAAAGCACCTCTCAGCATCATCCTGATAATGAACTGGAGCCCGAGTTGATCGAGACTCAAAAGGACAAGGAGCCTAGTCTAATTGCCGTCAGTTCATCGGATACTTCCTCATTGGATCCTGTCTCAATGCATACTCACCCTGAAGAATCATACCATGCTCCTCCTAGCCCTGCCCATGCTGATCCTGAACATGGCACTGGCAAAGATTGCTTCTAAAAGGTGGTCAACCGGCGACAAAAAAATGTACTGGCCTTCGAACAAATCCAGAACATCATCAATATAAGCCTCGGGCTCAGCCTGCTCGTTAAATTCTCCTTTGCTTTTGCTATCTCATGATTTTGGCTTTTTGGAATATTAGAGGGTTTAACAAAACGCTTAAGCATAAGGAAATTCAACGCTTCCTGCGAGTTTACAAGATTGATCATTTTGCATTGCTTGAGACAAAACTTACTCATGAGAAACTTGATAACCTTATGCCTAAATGCTTTGAAGCGTGGGCATACACTACTAATTTCTCGTGTCACCCTGCAGGGAGAATTTTACTTTTTTGGAACACCCAGACTACGCATGTTGATATCTCCTACCGTACAGATCAGTTACTTCATGGTCTGATTACATGTCGGGGTACAGGGAAGTCTTTCTAGTTCTCGGTTGCATATGAGCTCTACTCTGTGACGGACCGGAGACAACTTTGGAACCTTCTCATTGACCTTGGCCATAATATCTCTACTCGATGGCTTTTGGTTGGGGATTTTAATAATGTCTGTGAATCTGAAGATAAACTAAATGGAGCTCCGGTACAAGCATATGAGACGGTAGACATTCACCGTTTCAAGCTGGAAACTAGTATGGACGACCTCCCCAACCTTTGCAACCGACATACATGGACTAATGGTCGGACATGGTGCAAGCTTGATCGGGTTATGGGCAACCATGATTGGTTTACAGTGGAGCCGAGTGCCTCTGTCCTGTTCCACCCGTTGGGGATTTTCTCTGACCATGCGACATGCACAATCCGATGCTTTGAAAAACAATTGGTTGGTAAGAGGACATTTAAATTTCTTAATATGTGGGCTCTTCTTGAAAAATTTGGATCCATTGTACAGACTCGATGGGACATAGATGTTCGCGGATCTGCTCAATTTATTGTCCACTGGAAGCTGCTACTGCTCAAAAGGGATTTACGTGCTCTTAATGATCAGCACTTCTCACATATTTCCAATAGTGTATCATGTGTAAAGGAGCAACTTGCTGCTGCATTTGATTCCTTAAGACATGATCCGCAAAATGCCGGCCAACAAGCTGAGGTGACTAAACTGAAAAAACATGGAGAGTGGCTCGCTAAAGTGGAACTCTCTTATCTCTTGTAAAAAGCAAAGGCACACTACTTTAAGAATTGTGATCGAAGTAGATCGTTCTTCCATGCTATGATCCGGAAGCGAGCTGCCAGAAATCAATTTGTCTCTATTGTTAAAGCTGATGGGAATCCCACTAGCTCTGCCCAATAGATGGGTAAAGAATTTACTGAATTTTACCAGAACCTATTGGGCTCATCTTCCCCCACAGTTCAAAATGATTGGACCACTATTTCTAATGGTGCTAAAGTGTCCAATGATGACCGAGCCAATCTCTGCTTGCCTATCACGAATGATGAAGTTAAATTAGCACTTTGGAGCATCGGAGATAACAAAGCACCGGGGCCTGATGGTTATTCTGCGGGTTTTTTCAAAAAGGCCTGGCCAATTGTTGGTGAACACATATGCGGAGCGGTCCGGGAATTATTTACCACTGGCCGAATTCTTCGACAGACTAATCATGCTTTACTTTTCCTCCTTCCGAAGCATGCTAATGCTAATCGGGTGGAAGAATTCCGACCCATAGCCTGTTATAATGTTTTCTACAAACTCATTTCTAAGATTCTCACAACTCGGCTATCTCCTATCTTGGACTATATCATTGGTCCCAGTCAGGTGGCATTCATCCACGGAAGATTGATGCGAGACCACAGATTTTTGGTTCATGAACTTCTATAGCAATACACTCGAAAATGAATCTCCCCTCGATGCTTCTTCCAAGTGAACCTAAGAAAGGTCTACGACTCGGTTAAGTGGAATTTTCAACACGGTATGCTTCATGCTCTTCACTTCCCGCCTATTTTCATTAAGTGGATCATGACCTGTGTATCTATGGTGACATACTCTATATCATTGGATGGCCAAATGTTCGGGTTCTTTAAAGGCAAGCGGGGATTACGGCAAGGTGACTCGTTATCACCATATCTCTTTGTCATTTGCTTAGAATTCCTCTCCCGACAGTTGCGACAACTACAAGCTGCCACGGGGTTTTCCTCTCACCCGAAATGCCATGACTTGAATATTACGCATTTGGCAGTCGCCGAAGATCTTATTCTTTTATCTAGAGGTGATATTCACTCGGTCAACCAACTATTGAACTGCTTGAGGCACTTCTCATCTCGGTCTGGCTTGTGTATTAGCTTGGCCAAGTCTCGGTTTTATGGAGCAGGCATTGATGAACATTTGGCAGATTAAATTGCAGCTTCATATGGTTTCGCTCGAGGTTCGTTTCCCCTTAAATACCTTGGCGTACCACTAGCAATATCAAGACTTACTCAGATACATTTCAAACCACTTATTGGCCGGATTGGAACGTATATTGATGGATGGCTACGAAAGACACTTTCTTATGCAGGGCGATTGGAGTTGATAAAATCCATAATTCAAGGTGTCAATTGCTTTTGGCTTTCCATTTTTCGGATCCCGGCCAATGTAACGGATATGATAATTAAAATGTGTTGTTGTTTCATATTCGAGGGAAATGTGAAAAACCCACCGGTGTCCTGGACTGCGCTCTCTGTACCGAAAAAAGAGGGGGTCTTGGGTCTCTTTCACTTGCAAACATGGAACCAGGCACTACTCTTTGGTAATATATGGAATATTCACCTTGACCGACAATCATTATGGATCAAATGGGTCCATCATTTTCATCTTCATGGGGCTTCGATTTGAACTTGGCAATCGGGGAAGGAGGCTTCGGTATTTATGAAACATATGATCCGAACTCGAGACCAGATGATATTAACAATGGGCTCCCGTGATCACCTTCTTACATTTCTTACTCGGCCACAAGGAGTTAGGAAAAGTAATACCTCTTTATTTTATGATATTCTCTGGTCTAAACGGAGTTACAAATATTGGAGCACTATCGTCTAGCATTCTCAGCTCGAACAAAAAATCTCGTTTATCTTATGGATTGCAACTCTCAATCGCCTTCGCACATGCTGCACCATTCGGGGGGAGATCACGGATATCACCTGCCCTCTTTGCCACTTGGAGACCGAGTTTGGCCCTCACTTATTCTTTTTGTGCAATGTTACAGGTAATGTATGGCTATTTATCAGAGAATGGCTTAACCTCCCTGCTTCCCTTTCTCGCCTGCTGCAGATCCTCTCATGGATGAAGAAGCACGCCAGGGGGACTGGAATGAAGGCTGCCCGATTGCGGTTAGCTCTTGCTATTGCCGTGTATTATATTTGGCGAGTAAGAAATGAATTCATCTGGAAGAACACGACATTTGACACATCTTGCATTGTTAGGACAATCAAAATACATGTGTATCAATCTATGTATTTTTATTTTCCTAATGCTACTCTTCCGTGACTTGTATATTGTTTAGTGATTCACTACAATCTAGTGCACTGATTGTAGAGTAGATAGGATAATTTTGCTATTCTTGGCTTGTCCCTTGCAAGCCTGTGGAATCTTGTAACTGTATGGATTATACAGTTAATATATTTACCAGTTCAAAGAAAAATGATTTGTTAGTAGTTCAAATATATGTTGATGATATCATTTTTGGAGCTACTAATGAATCATTGTACAAAGAATTTTCTAACATGATGCATGGAGAATTTGAGATAAGCATGATAGGTGAGCTCAACTACTTCCTTGGTCTACAAATCAAGCAATCCAAAGATGGAATCTTCGTGAGCCAAGAGAAGTACGTGAAGGAGTTGATCAAGAAATTCGGATTTGAAGGTTTGAAGCCTATCGGCACTCCTATGAGCACATCTTGCACAATCGACATGGATCCTAGTGGTAAGGTATTTGATCAATGTAAATACCGAGGTATGATTGGTAGTTTATTATATTTAACCGTTAGTAGACCGGATATCATGTTTAGTGTCGGTGTGTGTGCTAGATATCAATCATGTCCTAAGGAATCTCATTTTACTTATGTGAAACGCATTTTCAGTTATCTCATTGGGACACAACACTTAGGCTTGTTTTATCCGAAATGCACTTCATTTGATTTACTTGGTTTTTTGGATGTCGATTATGGTGGTTGTAGAGTGGATAGAAAGAGTACTAGTGACACTTGTCAATTTCTTGATAGTTCATTGATTTCACGGTTTAGTAAAAAGCAAAATTTCGTAGCTTTATTTACAACCGAAGCCGAATACATTGCGGTCGATAGTTGTTGCGCGTAAATTTTATGGATGAAACAACAACTAGTGGATTACGGTTTGCATTATGACCATGTGCCAATTAAAGTTAACAACAATAGTGCTATCAATTTGTCTAAGAATCCTATTCAACACTTTAGAACTAAGCACATTGAGATACGTCATCATTTCTTAAGAGATCTAACTCAAAAGGGAGAGATTGTTCTTGAACATGTAATAACCGACAAACAATTGGTGGATATATTCACTAAATCCCATAATGAGGATAGATTCATCTTCATTCGGCATGAGCTTGGCATGATGAGTAGTTGTTGAATGGTCTTCTTCATTATTGAATCATGACTCTTACTTTGTTATGCTCAATTAATTTTTAAAATATTGATTTTGCAGACATCTTGTTGAAATCCTTGATTGCTTGTGCCTACATGTTAGTTCCATTGTTTGATACATGTATGAAGTGATTGTACTCTTAGTTGACGTGAAATGACGAGGTTCTCAAATTAATTTTTCTCATTTCCTTTTACCTTTGTGAACTTTGCATTTTTCACTTAGCCATTTTATGTTTTGATGCACGATTCACCTCAAATTTCATTCACACATCTTTTGTCACACCCCACCCCGGGTGGACCGGCGTACGACTCGTGGACCCCAACCACGACCCGCACAAGCCTAACCCAACGGTCCAAAACTAAATACTAGAATCAATCATATGAAAGGGGTCTATCAACTGGACCAAATCATGATAAAAGTCTACCATAAATCATCAGAGTATAAAATGGGTGGAACTAAGGCATGAGCCATAATCTCTAAATAAACAGTCAACGGAAAGGTAGACCAAAACTCATATGAAGTCAACATGCGGAAACTATATCTCAACATCTCAAATAAAGTCTGCTAAAAATGAAGTACTATAAATAAATGATTAAATCCTAAGAGGCCGCGAGTCCGTCTCCCCGCCGCATCCTCCTAGCTGTCAGTCAC
>JAOWBR010160871.1:2784-21448 GCA_028571145.1 Dionaea muscipula
GTTCATTTCTTCCATTTACCTCCGGCCATGTCACAGGGAAGGAATAATGTGGCTGGGACTGCCGCGGGATTTCAAACTGTTGTTGACTCGGAAGGTACAAGGAATCTTTTAGCAAATTGTCACCATCATTTTCATGATCAATTCCCACTAGGTGGGGTCGGCCACACATATCTGTAAGACACGTGTATGCAAGATCCGATAAATATAATGCGTTGGCTACCTAATACGCACTACCTTAACCTAATTAGAAAATTAACATATTGAAAATTAACCGCATAAAAAACCTTTCTTCCTATTCATAGTTGCATCCACATTCAAATTACATGTAATATGCACATGCATTTCATACAAACAAAATCCTTTCATCCAGAGCATCCTATAACACCACAACATCAATAGGGAAATTTAAAATACAAGCAGAACAGAACAGTGCCAGACCTTGCCCTTTATTGTAGACCAGATCAATACGAGTAAGACAGAGGCAAAATCGAGAAACAAGGAAAAACATTAAGAGATTTTATCAATAACAGATAAGAAAAGGTGGCTTCTTTTTTCGTAAAAAAGGCAGGGCCTTTACCATCTAAGAAAGGTCTTTTGGCAGTTTAATCCAACTATATAATGTTGTGTCCAAAATGAAGCTCACCTTGAATCTTTACTCTGTAGTATGTAACGGTTTCTTGTATCTTCAGGTGATTACTATGGACTAGTAAAATGTGGACATGAGTTAATGCATAACTAGGGGCACCTAGTGAGTTGCACCGAGTTGATATTACTTTTTGCTTCTCTTTTGGAAGTTACTTATCTACCTGTTGCATTACGTAGTAACTTTGCATTTTATGTACAAAGGATGCTTTACTAAGATAGCTACTCAAGCTGCTTGATGTTCTAGAAAAGTCAGTTTGAGAAAAAGGTTTGAAAACCCAACAGAGAGGGACATACTGGCTTCTCTAACATGGTGATATCTATCGTTTTTGTTTCCAATGAGACATTGCTCAAACTCTTCATTTTCTGATTTTTCATCTCTCTTCCCTCTTATAAATGCCTGTACTGGATGTCTAACTGCAGTTCCTACTAGTTTCCTTAGTGGAGGGGAATCAATTACTGGCTCCTTTGCTGTTCAAATTGTCAATGCTCTTCGTTTGGGTGACAGAAGCAGAGCTATTAATATGCTCTTCCTTTGCTGTTCAAATTGTCAATGCTCTTCCTTTTTTTGTGTGTAGTTAGTCTTGTACTGCTGTAAAGTTAAAGACTAGGATGAGAAAGTACTGAAAGTGTTGCTAAATCGTGCTCGTAGGACCTTCAATTTTATGATTTGGCTTCCTGCCATCAATTACTCGATGTTGCTATATGAGGAATCAGCAATATCTTTCACTTTTCGCTGTTTTTGCTTGTAGTTGTGATCTTTTGTGCAACTGCAGTTTGTCATTGAGATGTGGAGAATCTTAGAGGAAAAAGGCATTGTATTGGGTGACAAGTGTTGTCTGCTTATGGTCCGTGCTCTCTGCCGTGGTGGATACCTGGAAGAGGTATAAACTAATGGTTTATTTCAGTTAGTAACTGTTAGCCATATAATTTTGCACTTTCAGCTGTTCACTAGTGCATGGATTTCCTGTATAGCTTAATATATTTACCACTTCAAACTAGTGCATGGATTTCCGTATATTTTTATTTCTGTAGGCTTTCAAAAGCGACTTCATTTTGGGTTTTGTCTTAGTACACTGAATATTTTTGGTGGGGCAGAAGTAAATTCTGAAAATACCATGACAACAGTATGCTGCTAGTGCCTTCTTTCTGGACTATCAGCTGGATTGAATAATTAATCATGTTCTTTCCATTCCTTTGTTGCAAGTTTAATGAACTTCTAATTTCAATGTCTTCACCGTTTGCTTTTATTTAGGCATTTCATTTGTTAAGGTTTCTTGGCGACAGCAATCGTGTGAGCTTCATCTTTCCCCTTTACAATGAGTACTTGTCTACTTGCATCAAGATGCGTAGTGCCATTCATGCCAACCAATGCTTGGGTTTAATGGACAGCAAACCGGTGGGCAAAAATGAAGCAACGTACAATGTACTTCTCAAGGTTAGTCTGATACTGGTTTGGTATTTTGTTGGTCACAACAGCCGTACCTTCAGAAATAGAAGTACTCCAGCATTGTCCATCCTTTTATCTGGAGTATGATATAAACTCCCCACCCAAAAAGTTCCTTTTGTTTCTTTTCCATTTTCTTTCATGACCTCCCCTCCAGTATTTCTTCTATGCTGCTGCTGGTGTACTTAATATCATGTCATCAGGCAGATGCTCTTCAGGTTTCATGTCTTGAAGTAGCAGGGTTGGAAAAGGAGATGCTACTACGTCAATGTCATTTACACTAAATTTAGAGATATCTAAAGCTTACTTAATTTTCTCTCTTTTTTCCTTGTCTAATGCCCCCTTAAAGCATCATTGGTGTCTGATTTTGTTCTTTCAGCTTGCAGTTTGGCAGCAAAATCTATCTGCTGTTCATGAAATCTGGAGGGAGTATATGAAATATTACAACTTCAACATCATTTCTCTACGGAAGTTCATTTGGTCTTTTACGAGATTAAAGGATCTTGAGTCTGCCTATAGAACCCTGCAACATCTGGTTGCTTTAGCTTTTGAAGAGGGCCCTTCCCTGAAGAAAAACTGGGAGGGAAAGTTGCGTTGGCTTCAGCTGGACATTCCTATTCCCCTAGAAAACATTAATAAGACGAATAACCTCAATGTCAATGAACATCCCGCACCTGCAGTTGGTGTAGAAGTGAATGCTCAAGCTAGTGATGCTCAGCAACTTGCTGCTTTTAATGATGAAGGGGGAAAGAGTGATAAGTTGCTGGCGAGTTTGCTTAAAGAGCATAAGAAGATGCCCATTAAGAAGGTATTGAGGTGGTCTTTCAATGATGTGATACATGGATGCGCTCAAACTCAGAACTCTTTTCTGGCTGAGAAATTATTCTTGCAGGTGAAACAAATTTCCAACTACCTCCTTGTTCTTCCTGCTCAGAACTTGGGCCTATGGCTTCTTTTGCTCTCTTCAATCAATCTCTTTTTATTTGCTGCTCCTGGAGTAGCAGGCTTTCTGAAATATTATCACAGTATCTCGAGTTATATAATTGCTCGAGTAGAAAACCAATGCTTTCATGAATTTATTTGCTTCAGCATCTAAGCACTAAACTAAAGGTCAGAACTTTGTCTAGATGCAAAGCCTTGGGCTGGATCCTTCATGCCATACATATGATGGCTACATCAGAGCAATTATCCGCCAGAGAGGATTTGGTGATGGAATAGAGCTTGTGAGTTGATTCGTACCATTATGCTAATCACGCATGCTGCTTAAAGACAATGGTTTCTGTGTCAGATTTTGCTATTAATTGATGTTCCTCTTACCTTTGTTTCTGTACTTTTGCAGTTGAAAAAAATGCAAACAAGTAATTTGAAGCCTTATAATTCAACTCTTGCAACCGTTGCAATTAGCTGCAGCAGGGCTTTAGACTTGGATTTAGCAGAGGAGTTACTGAATGGGATGTCTGGAAGTCCATATCCTCTTCCTTATAATGCATTTCTTGCAGCATGTGACACGTTGGTAAGCTGGTCTTACTCGTTTGGCTGGGTTATAGATGCCTGATGCAGTAGCGTAGCTACTATGAGAAAACCCTAGTTTTTCCATATTTGGAACAGTTAATGAAGAAAACTAGTTTGCTATATTGATGCGACGATCCTCATGCCTCTATCTAATTGCTTAGGTACTCTCTACATTCTCTTGTGCCCGACACTAGGAACTGTTAATGACTGCTTTCATAAAGGCAATTTTGATATCTGGAGATGCCCCTCATTGAAATTTTAATCATCAAATTCAAGATATTTGCTGTGTTATGTGGAAATATTGTTCTTGAAAGCATGAAAATTCCTGTTGGTTGAATTAAAATTTAATCGCTTCAGTTTTTGCAGGATCAACCTGAACGGGCTGTTTGCATGTTGGCTAAGATGATAAAGTGGAAAGTCAAGCCAGATATCCGAACGTACGAGCTGCTATTTTCGTTGTTTGGTAATGTTAATGCCCCATATGAAGAAGGAAACATGTTGTCACAAGTAGATGTTGCCAAACGAATTAGTGCTATTGAATTGGATATGATGAAAAATGGAGTTCAGCACAGTCAGCTATCTATGATGTATTTGGTAATTTATTTTCTTCTCAATGTATGATTCTATACCTGAAAATTAATCAGAGTCTTGTAAGCTACGGAATCTGATATTCCTGTCTTTTTCGGGCTGTTCCCTGTTCAGTTGAAAGCCCTTGGTAATGAAGGGATGATCGAGGATCTCATGCAGTATTTGCACCGAGCAGAACAAATTTTCTTTCAGCAGAATGTGTCTATTGGAATGAGCATCTACAACACAGTATTGCATTCGCTTGCTGAAGCTAAGCAGGTAATTACTGTCACCAACCTTTGTGGTCAGGCATATAATTGCACTCTCTGTGTTTGCTTTTAAAATCCTTTGGTTGTTGACAAGATTTTTCATGTGACATGCAGAGTCATATGGCGATAGAAACGTTTAGAATTATGAGGCTATGTGGCATCTCGCCCGATGATAGAACTTATAATATTATGATCAACTGCTGCTCGGAGATCAGAAACTTCAAGTCTGCATCTGCTTTGATTTCCTTGATGATCCGTGGCGGATATTATCCTCAGACATTAACATATACTGCTCTCATACAGGTATTCATTTAGGCCTGTGAAGTTTGTTTTCGTGCTGCTTGCTTGGAAACAAGTAGAGCATACTTGTATTGCTTAAGGTTCTCATGCTGCCTTTGGATTTTTCATATGTTGACCCCTCGTCTATTTCCACTTGAATCATAGCAATCCATGTCTTTTCACCGAGTAGCTAAACTGAACTATGGAGTTTGGTTATGATATTTTGGCATTCTAATGCAACTCTTTGCTTGATAGTGGTGGTCCATTTTTTAATTGTGGCTCTCTTTCTGAGTTCTGATTCTTTCTTTCTGTTCCAGATACTACTAGAATGCAACGATTTTGATGGAGCCTTAAATCTTCTTGATCAAGCAATCTCTGAAGGAAATGAACTTGATGTACTGTTATTCAACACCATTCTTATGAAAGCAAGCTTTGAGGTACTTGATGCTATCCTGTTTATTATCGTTAATCATGGCGTCTCATGTTTTAGAGACGTTTTTCTTATCAAGTAGTGTCATACATTTGTTATACACTATTACTCTATATTGCTGCATATTGTTATATTGTTTGTTGATGTTGTTATTGCTATATACATATATATTTTTTTTGTATATAATTATATTTAGATCAAACCTAATATTCTGATTTGGTTAAGACAGTGCATTTGTTATACACTATTACACTTAACAATGTTTCTGCCAGGGGAGAATTGAGATTACTGAGCTGGTCATCGAGTGGATGCATCAGAAAAAGATCCAGCCTGATCCGTCAACGTGCAGCTACGTGTTCTGTGCATATGCTGAACATGACTTTTTCAACACAGCAGTGGAAGCTCTGCAGGTATTGAGCATGAGAATGATCTCTTTGGATGACGACATTCTCGAGGAAACGAGAATTGAATTCGAGGAGGATTACATCTTAGCTGAAGACCCAGAAGCAGATCTGAGAATAATTCAGATTTTCCACCGGTCTGATGTGAAACTTGCTGCTGCACTTCTAAACTTAAGGTGGTGTTATATGGTCGGGTCCTCCTCTATTTCTTGGTCTCCAGATGAGAGCTCATGGGCCAGAAGACTGGCAAGTTGGTACAGTCAAAGAACGAGCTGCTCGGTAAACTCAAGGTCCGAATTGTATCCAGGTCCCAAGCAAATATGTTTCGTATCATAGACAAGGGGAAACATCGTGCTTGTTTGTCACTTGGTATGAAGCAAAAAGAAGCGTTTCCATGGGCATAAATCACCACCGCGGGGGCTCCCCGCTCCTTTTGCTTTTGTTCTTTTTGTGGTCATGGATCGATTCCTGCAGTTTTGAAGTTGAGCAATAATGCTGGTGTTGTAGAATAGTAATAACCTGTTGGGAGGCTCAAGGCTTGAAAATGAAGCCATGGAAATAGCCCTTCTAGATTTCATACATTACATGTAACTTATCCATGCCCATATAATAATTGCCTTTGGTTGAAGCTATCCAAGATATTTTTGTAAAAGCAAATATGTACTTGATGTAGGGGAAATCTCCTCTAAGGACATGTGGACAAAAGCTTCGAGATTGGACCGTCCGACCTGACCCGATGAGACTCGAGCCTATAGTCAAACCCAGTCAACCCTGATCAATTTAGGTCAAATTTGACCGAACTCGTCCCAGATGATTCCCCATCTCGCAGGAGCACGTGGCCGCTGATCATTCATCAATTGGAGCTCTGGATTGCTCAAACGGACTTTTCGAAGTTTCCGAGGCAAAGTGGCCGACCCTGCCCTGCCCGACCTCAGCCTGTCTGGACGTTCCTGTCCAGTCGCCCTTGCCTATAAATACTTCATCACCCCTTCATTTTTCCATCTTCACTTTTCTCTCCACCCTAGCCGGTTAGATCTGCCCATAACACCCCCCTCCCCCTCCTGCTCTGTCCAGCGATCCTACTTGGCTGCCACCTGCCTGGCAACAACCTGCCCGGCTACCTCTTTCTTTGACTATTTTTCGACTCAGCCTTGCTGTTGTAGGGGAATTTTTTCCCTTGGACACGTGACCAAAAAGTCCGAGATTGGACCGTCCGGCCTGATCCAACTAGACCCAAGCCTATGGTCAACCCTAGCCAAACCTGATCAAACTCATCCCAGATGATTCCCCATCTTGTCAGGAGCACGTAGGCGCTGACCGTTCATCGATCGGAGTCCCAGATTGCTCAAATAGACTCTCCGAGTTTCCCATCTCTTTGCCCGGACGCCCTGCCCGAACGCCTGCCCGGCGTCACCTGCCCGACACCATTTGCACGGACACTTGCCCGACACTATCTGCCCGGACCACCTGCCCGATTTTCTCTCTCCTCCCTTACCTATAAATAGCTCAATACCCCTTCATTTTCACAGACAGATTTCTTTCTCCTCTCTGCCCGGTTTGCATCTGCCCGAAGTCTCTCTCTCCTCCCTGCCCGGTCATCAGTTGACCGGCCACCTCTTTTCTGCCCGGCTGACCTGTTCGGCAACCCCTGCCCGGCTAGACCTGCCCGGTTAGACCTGTCCGGCGACCCTGCCCGGCTAGGCCTGCCCGACTACTCCTTGTTTGGCCATTTTTCGACTCGGCCTCGTTCATCCCGCACTCGCTTCGCTCGGGTTTACCTTCCCTCGGACGTATGCCTGTGTGACGACTTTCGCCCTCTTGCTTGACTTCTCTAGACTGTTCTCTCTCTCTTTTAGTGCATTTCCAGGTTCTCCTCGCAAGCAGGAGCTACCGGTCATTTTAGGCATCTGCTGACTTAGGTATTAGAGCGGTCTCCCCGGGGTCACACCTCGGGGGTACCCTCTAACCTGTTTGCTCTTGCCCTCTCAGGTCCTCTTTGGAGCGGATCAGAATCACCTCCGGATCACCTTCACTCCTCCCCCGATCCGACCGGGACTTTGGTGTTCGCCCTTGGAAGGTTCTGGGCGCTGAATGCCCCGGAATTTTCTAGGCGCAACACTTGCCTTCCCTCGGCCGGCCCCTATTCGACGATACTCGCCCGCTTGTCCATTTCGATCTACCTTGTCTAATCCCTCCTAAATGATCTCTCTCTCTTTTCTTACCTTTCTCGGTTCTCCTCACCCGCAGGAACTTTTGGTCATTTTTCACACGTGTACTGACTTAAGTATCGAAGCGATCTCCCTAAAGTCACATCTCGGGGTACCCTCTGACCTGTTTGCTCATTTCTTTTAGGTTCTCTTTGGAGCAGACCAGAGTCACCTCCAAATCACCTTTCACTCCTCCCCCGAGCCGATCGGGTCCTCTCTGTCGGTCGGAGCCGGCTCCATCCCGATTAGACCGGGATTTTGGTGTTTGTCCTTGAAAGGTTCTAGACGCGGACCGCCCTCGGGATTTTTTAGATGCAACAGTACCTAGATTTGATAATCCTTGTATGCTCCATGGCATGCTCAGTTACACTGTTTCATTCATTAGAGCTTTGGTTTCCTCTCAAGTTATACTGTGTTAAGATAAATATAATTTATGATTCTTTTACTACCAGGTTGATTTTTTGGTGGAGTTGTTCCTAAACACGTTTTTTTTAACCATGTGATTTGTATGTTGTATTAGACCTAATTCGAGGGTAGGCATGGGTTAGTCTTCCTCTTGGAGACTATCAATGCTATATACGTACTATGAGTTGTATTTTTGTATACTTTATACTTATGCAATGCATATAATTTTACCGATAAAAAAAACCCTTCATTGACTTACCATGTTTACTAGGTAAGGTATATTTTTAGGTTTATAATCTGCTTTTGTATTTGAGTTTGCTTCCCCCACAAAAACACACGCCAGAGAGATTCCTCGTCCAGTTACGTGCTCGTCCAGTTACGTGCGAGACTTCGCAGAGCGGCAGAGCCGCATCCTGGGCATCCTATTCTCTCTTCTCTCACCCCGCGCCCATTTACGATTTCTTTCAAGCCGAGTGTGGCTGTTAATGGCGGATTAGGGTTTCTGGGAAATTATAAACGAGTATCAACCCCGAGGATGTCTTCGTTGTCAGTGAGGGCTCCCTCCATAACCCACTCCTCTTCACATTCACCAAGTCTTGTATCCGTCAGTCCTCGTCTTTCAAATTCTTCTGTTAGCTTTCCTAGGAGAATTTTCAGCAGCCATGGACGATTAGCTTTGAGAGCTCGCGTCTGGGATAATCCTTCAGCCGATAACAGTAAGGATAGCGGCAACAGCAATGGCAGTAGCAATTCGGTTAATGGTGAATCCAAACCCCCAAATGGCACCTTGGTATGTGAATCTGTTTTCTCATTTAATCAACTGCACTCCTTTTTTTTATTGCTGTGATCTGCAGACTGCTTGAGTGCTTTTATTCCATTGTTGGACACTTTAGTCGGTTGGTGACAGCAGTCAACCGTGTGAAGGTAATTTGATGTTCAATTTACGCTTCTGTCGTGTCGACGAGTTATATTTAAGTTCGAATCAGATAGGTTAGGAAAGGCAACGTCATAAAGAAAAAGAAAGGATGGGATTTTTGTTCTTTGTTTCTTTTCTGTTGAAATTGCAGGTGTAAATTGGTTGGAGGAAGAAATGTCATTTTGATATGGACAATTTTCCATATGTTGAATTCTTTTCTCTTCCATCAAGTTATTTTTCTCATCATATTCAAATCAAGACGATCTAAGCTATGGGTGAAGGGATTCATTTGCTCAGTTGTACTGCCATTTTTTAATCTTCATTTGGATTGTATGCTTGAATTGGTCAAATGCAATACTAGCAATGCTATTTTGTGAGCATGGTCATTTTTTGGAGACTAACTACTCACTACCCTTGAACCTTCAATTATAAAATAACCCAAAGCCCCCCACGCTTTCTTGTTAAACCCTGCTTTGCCTTCACGAGGTGTGAGAAATATCGAAATCAATAAGCCTGAGATCATGTCTTATTTGTGGCAAAGAGCAGAGTATTCCATCCAATTCTGGCCAAAGTTTCTGCACAAACTGCCAGAACTTACTGTTAGTGTCCTTTGACAATTGAAACAATCATAAACTGCTTGTGTTTTATATGATCCCATTTACTCCTTTATATGAGCATTTAGTCAATGTAGTAGGTACATAGCAAGATGCAGCCTGCAGGGCATTGATAGTAGGGTCATAGATTGGTGTGGATGCAGTGATGAGAGACGTGTTGCCTGCTATTGCATTAAGTAGGAAGTTCTAAATTTACCATTTTGTGGCAGCAGCCAATACACATTATGTGATCAAGTTAATTAGATGTCTTTCTAATATTATTCTTGTGTCAAATCAACAGCCAAAATCTCGGAGGGAGATCCTTTTGGAGTATGTTAGAAATGTTCAGCCAGAGTTCATGGAGTTGTTTGTCAAGAGGGCACCTCCACAGGTTTGATTTTTTCCCATACTTGCAGAAGTATGCTGCTTTTACTGCTTATCTTGTCGCAAAGAAAACCTTTTCGTTTGTGCTCAGGTAGTTGATGCCATGCGCCAAACAGTGACGAATATGATTGGTACTTTACCTCCGCAGTTTTTTGCTGTGACAGTTACTACAGTGAGTATATTTGTTCCCGTAGTTTTCATTTTACTTAGGTTCACTTGTTTTACTTTTTGCAACTTAAAGTATTAGAGGTAAACTCTGGGTGTTTCCAGAATCTAGTTTTTTTGAGTATTTAATTTCTTACTAGATTGAAGCAGCTTTCTCTCCCTCAGGTTGCTGAAAACATTGCACAACTTATGTACAGTGTTATGATGACTGGGTATATGTTTAGGAGTGCCCAGTATCGTTTGGAATTACAACAGAGTTTGGAGCAGGTTGCTCTTCCTGATGCACAAGAACGCAAGGTTTCATCCTTCTCTACGTTGGTCTCTCTCTTGGTTCTTGATCATTCCATTTCTAGTGCAATGTGTGACTTCCTGTAATTCACAGGATGTTCCAGATTATGCTCCAGGAACACAGAAAAACGTATCGGGCGAAATAATCCGGTGGAATAATGTATCTGGTGCAGAGAGAATGGATGCTGTTAAGTATATTGAGTTGCTTGAAGCAGAAGTAGAAGAACTGAATCGTCAGGTTGCAAGAAAATCTGCCAATGGACAAAATGCAATATTAGAATATTTGAAGTCTCTAGAGCCGCAGAATCTAAAGGTGAGTATGATAATTTGTGTACTGGATTGTCCCTTGGTTTGCTAATGTGGCGGCAAATTTTGGTTGCTTTCTAAGCTCTAGGTTTGAGTGCATGTGCCTGCCCGGATAAATTTTCAAGCATCTGCAGCAATTGATATGTTATTCAACCTTTTTTTTTGGTAGGGAAACACTCATAAGAAGCCAATACTGTGAACTACAGTTAATGCTGTTCTTCACCTTTCCCTGAATGTGATTTTGCCTAGAATGTAACTGGTTTTTCTTTCACCTCATATTTCCTATTAAATTTCTGTACTCTCTATCATAAATAGAGTTCTAGGCCTCATTCTGAAGATCTTATGAGTGACTTAACTCTACATTCATGTGTTGTAGAAGCATTCTGGGGTTGAATACCCCAATTATGGTCACATATTGTGAGCAATGATAAAATTTTATATGCAACTGTAACCTGTCCCGTACATCAATTGTTGTGTAGGAACTGACTAGTAGTGCTGGGGAAGATGTTGTATTCGCAATGAACACATTCATCAAGCGTCTCTTAGCTGTCTCAGATCCTGAACAAATGAAGGTTGGTTGCTTATTTTGTTGTTTGCTTCTCTTTTCTTTTACTTATGTAGATAATATATAAGATGTGCAAAGATAGCTTAAATGTCTATAAAGTATTTTCTTGATCGATGCTACAATAGAACTTGATTGTAATGCGCTTTGTACAACTTCAGCTCCCGATCTGGAACTTCCATACTTCTGACTGCTGTAATTGAGTACTTAGGTCTATTCCATTTTATGCTTCTGTTTTGAAATGATAGCTTCATATGCATCTGCATTCTCCTTGTCTGCACCCTTTAAAGGAAAGGAAGCAGGGAAAAGGAAAAGGCTTCCTCAGGACACAAACAGGAAAAAAGAAAACATTAGGGAAACAGGAAAACCCCACCACCCCGCCTAAAAGCGCATTACTTTAGACGATTCAGCTTGTTGGCTGTGTTTGTTAGTTATTCTGAGGCCCCGTTTGTTTTGAGGATATAAAAATGGGGAATAATTAATGATGGAGGATAAAAAGAGGGATAAAGAATGATGGGATAGTGGGGTTTGATAAGTTATGTAATGTGTTGATTTTACAAACTTGTTTGTTTTGCAGATAAAATGGTGTGATAGTTTTTTTTACCACCGTTGACCAACGACCAACCCTTATCCTGTCGAGGTGGGATAAAATAGTAACACCCCTCATATTACTATTTTATCTCACCGTACATGAGATATGGGAGAAAATAGTCTAATCCCATATCCAATGTCTGGCCTCCAAAATTTGTTACCAAACGGGGATAAGGAATGGGTGAGACTATTTAGTCTAATCTCATGTCCTTATCCCCAAAACAAACAGGCCCTGATGGAAAAAGCTGCCAGATACTATTCTTTGCGGTTGTTATACACTCTGAAAGATGTGATTCCAACAGGTTAGGTTATCCTGTTTTCGATTCTGCAGTAGCTTGGTATAATTTTGATTAGTTCCTTGCTTGTGTTGTACAGACCAGTGTAACAGAGACAAGCGCACCAGAACTGGCCAAGTTATTATATTGGCTTATGGTGGTTGGATACAGCATTCGCAACATCGAAGTTCGGTTTGATATGGAAAGAGTATTGGGTGCCAGTACCACACCAAAGCTTGCTGAGTTGCCTCCAGGAGAAAACGAGTAGACTATATCTTGTATGTTGAACTACAGCAAACGAAAAACAAGTGAGGCAGCCGTGATTGTTGTATTCGACTGCTTTACAATTCCAATTCCTGGTATGCATACCTTGCCTTCCTCTAATTGAATGGAGGTTAACCAATTAAAACCAGATGCTTTTTGATAAAATCGGCGTACTACTACTGATTATGTCGTTGAGTTTCTATAGTAGGAAACAAACACAGTTGGATAACTTGCCTGTCCATCTGCTGTTCGGACTTTGGACCGATGTAGGTTCATTCATCTGAACAACAGGTTAATTTGATGGTATGTGAAATAATAAAATCACCCCTACTTACTTATCCTTCCTCTTTAAGGAAATTGATCATGGCGAGGTTTTAGATTCATGGTTCTGTCATGCAATGCAATAACTATTAACCAACATATCCTTTCACTGACCTCTCGTTGTCTACCTTCATATATTAGCTTGCTGCATTCTTCGGAAAGAGCAACCTTTCTCGATCTTTCTTTCAATACTGAGGTTTTGTTTGTTTAGGCTCGTGCAGTGGCCCCCCATCCAAGTGGAGGACACGAACCTTGCACTAATGGAAAAAAGATCTGGGTTTCATAAAGTTGAAAACATGTCTCCATCGGTTTGTCCCCGTGGGGTTCTGATTCGATCCAAGTTTCGTTCTGTTTTTAAAATATTAAAATCGGATCGAATCGAATCGTTGATTTTTTAAACGGTTGGGTTTCAGATTCTATGAAGTTTAGATCTGAATCGATTAGGGATGGGCAAATGAGTTTTTTAAATGGTTTGATTCTAGGTTTCATAAAATCTAAACCCGAATTGACTATGTCCACCCATATGTCACTGTGTGTTGATATCAAGGGAAAAGGGGTTGCCTCGTTCGTTTGCACCATGTCAGTGGGTAAACTAGACTAAGACTAGACTAGCTCTTTCTTTATCGAGGAAATATTTACCTTACCTATGAAGGTCGTGCAAGTAGAAAATGTTACCTATGAAGAAAAGGATGAAAATATATGAAGAAAAGTAATAAAGTATTGATAAAATGTAGCATCCATCATCATCGTCAAAATGAAGATTCTTCAACCGGTTGGTTAATTGTAGCAGACCTGCCTACCTGGAAGCTTAGGCATCGAAATGTCACGAGGGGTGAGAGTGGTTGGCAAACAGAATGCTTGCATTAGTGCATGATTCATCTCACCTAATCACCTATAATTAACGCACAAATAACAATAAGAAAAAGAAGAAAAAATGGCAAAAATAAAAACCTAGAGGTGAATATTGGGATGAGATTTAGATCAAGTTGAATTGTTAGGTAGTCGACAACTAACACACTATATTTATCGGGGGGGGGGGAAATCGAAAAGTTTGAGCCTTAGCTGATCCAGGATCTGGTTATAATGTATGTTAGATGCCGCTAAGTTGAATTTTGAAGATGTTGCGGATGCGGACAATGTTGCGGATGCGGGCAATGGTGTTACCTTGCCAGGAACTCAAGACCCACAAGTCCAATTTCCAAATCCTCGCTTCAAAATAATTTACCATAGGAGAAACCATATAGTTGCCAAAAATGGTTGAAGTGTCCTGTAAGGAAAGCTATTATCTAGCAGTAGCCTAAGATGGATAGTTAGTAATAAAATAAATCCGGAAATCCATCTTGTTAGTTATTTTTTTCTTATCTTATCTAATCTATAATCTCTATTTAAACAATGCCTACTATCCCAGAATCTTCCCTACTTCTCCTTTTTCTTCTCAGCCCCATTCTTCTATTTCCCTATTCCTTCGTCTAAATCTTTCTCACATTCTCACCACCACCATAGCTCCACCTTCCTTTACTCGCTATCAAGCCCGGGTTTGTAACAAATTAGTATCAGAGCCGACGTCCATCCTCAGACCAGGCCCAACCATGTCTAGTACTGCTGCCTCTACTCCCGATGGCCACATCTCGGCTGCTGATGTTGATAAAAAGCTTGAAACTTTTAAGGCCAGAATGCACGACTTGCTCCATCAATTCACACAGCAGTTCACAGATCAGATTGGAGGAATGATGTGCCAAAGCAAATCCACAGAAGCTCGTTCCTATTCCTCAGCCCGAACTGACAGCAATCGAGGCATGCCAAAATTTTCCAGACTCAAATGTCCCCGCTACAACGGTATTGATGATCCAACAAGCTGGCTATGTCAGGTAGAGCAATTCTTCGCCTTCTATGAGACTCCCGAACTGGAGAAGGTAACATTAGCCGTATACCACCTCGACGAAGGTGCTCAGCTGTGGTATCAAGTTATTCAAGAGACAGAAGGCACTATAACATGGGCTCATTTTAAAGAGGCCTTACATGCTCGATACGGACCATCCATCTACTGCAATTTCTTTGGTGATCTTGCCAAATTAAAACAAACAGGGACCGTGATAGAATACCAGACGGAGTTTGAGCGCCTCTTAAGCCACGCCGGCAGGCTATCCATCAATCAACGGGTATCTTGTTTCGTGAGTGGCCTCCGCGAGACAATTAGAGCGGATGTGCAAGCAACCTCTCCCATTACTCTTACTGAAGCAGTGGGTCTTGCCCGGCTCTATGAGGCCAAATTTTTGAGTCAAAGAAGGACATACATTGATGACTGATAATCGACAGGCAGTATCCTCGACGACCCAGAGTGGCCCATTGAAGACGAGCATAACTACACCACTGTCAGCCACCGGATCTACATCCACTCCCCCAATTAAACGATTTCCCCCCTCGAAGATGTAGGCTCGACGAGATAAGGGGCTTTGTTACAACTGCGATGAGAGATTTGTGCCTGGCCACCGGTGTAAGCGGCTCTTCCTGCTCGACAGCTTTGAGGATGAATTCGACTCAACAGAAGATGAAGAGGAGCCACTCGACATCGAAGTAGTTCCGCTTGAAACGTCAAAAATTTCGTTGCACGCTCTGGCAGGAACGCGCAATCCCCAAACCATGCGAGTTAAGGGAATCCTGGGCAATCGCTTCATGATTATTTTGATAGACTCGGGGAGTACTCATAATTTTCTTGAAACTGAAATTGCCGCTCAACTGAATATCTCACCCACCAGCCCAGAGAAACTTTTAGTCCTTGTCGCCAGCGGGGAGAGATTAAAGTGCTCCGGCCGCTGCCTCAACATCCAAGTGCAATCACAAGGGGTCTCCTTCTACATCGATTTTTATTTGTTGCCATTAAGTGGCTATGATGCTGTCCTCGGGGCTCAATGGTTATGCATGCTCGGAAAAATTAGTTGGGACTTTGCACAGCTCAAGATGGAATTTGACATCAATGATCGAAAAGTGGAATTGCAGGGTATAACTTTACCGTTAGATCGAGTGGTGAGTGCAAGGAAGGCTGGCCGAGTCCTACGATAAAAAGGGCAAAGCTTCCTCCTACAGCTTAATGTAGTACAACTTGAGATCGAGCAGGCCGAAGCACCAGCAACCCACCCGGATCTCCAAGGATTACTCCAACAATTTGATGATTTGTTTCAGGCCTCGACGGGTTTACCACCCCCAAGAGCTCTGGATCATTGCATCTCTCTTGCACCCGGCAGTCACCCAGTCAATATTCGGCCTTATCGATACCCCCATTACCAAAAGAATGAGATTGAGAAAATTGTATCAGAACTGCTCATATCAGGCGTCATTTGTCCTAGTGTCGGCCCGTTTTCTTCTCCTGTCTTGCTCGTTAAAAAACAAGATGGTTCGTGGCGGATGTGTGTGGATTATCGGGTTCTCAACCAACTTACTGTTAAGGACAAGTTTCCCATTCCTTTAATTGATGAACTTCTGGGTGAATTGCATGGGGCACAATACTTCTCCAAATTAGATCTGCGAAGTGGTTATCACCAGATTCGCATATTTCTTGATGATATTAAGAAGATAACTGAACCGACCCCTTCCGCGGTCGTTTAATCACGAGAGGGATGTGGTTCAAATGAATGTCTCCGAAACGCTTACCGGGGCAGAGATGCACAGAGACGAGTTAATCGAGAACCTGCGACAATACTAACTGGTAGTAAGCAGCAAGTCCGAGGTCGAATCTTACAGGGAAATGAGGTCTCTAGTGGAGTTTAGTCTAGGTGGCGCGGAAATAAGACTCTTAGGTGATGAGAATGAGAAAATAAAAGTAAAATGGGGGGGGGGGGGTTGTGAAACTAGCGAGTAAACACAAAGGAAAATAAAGTGCCGACCAGCGCCAAGTTATAAAGGAGTAACTAGCGACTAGAATCAAAGAAAACAAAGACGCGACAAGAAATAAACAAAATGCAGTGAAGGGAATGGAGTGAAATGATATGGAAGGAATGCAAGGGAAATCACGAAATAACCTAGCGACAACTCTCTGCTAACAACACAGGTCGATAGAGGGATCGGTCACTGCATCCAGTTTATTCTACCGAAGTAGCGGCTATAGAGGTTCTCTTCTAAGCTAAACACACAACATCAGTTTAATGTAAAGTCACGGTAAATAAGGATCCATCACTCAAAAACTTTAGAAGTAGAAAGGCTCAATCCTTACAAGGTATCAAGATTAACTTACCATGGCGATGATGAAGTGTACCACTCTCAACTTCACAGTGTAACTAGCATAATCAAAACTAAAAAGAAGAACAAATGCAGAAGGATAGAATGCAAAATAATCATGAAAACATAAGTCTAAGTAGGCTAAATCAGGAAAAATAGGAAAAGCAAACCAAAGTAAACTAACTAGAAAGAAAGAAATAAAGAAAACAAACTAATGAAAACAGCACAGGACGTTCAAAACAATGAAAACACACCATGGCGTCGAGTCAAAAGGTCGAAGCTTGGCGTCAGTGCCATAAATGTGCCATGGCGTTTGGGTTTCAAAATGACTCAGGGCGTCAGTCACTCCCTCCAAACTGAAAACGACGCTGTCTTGGCGTCAATTTAACTAAAATAATGAGTAAGAAGGATGGACCTGACTGGACTTGAATTTAATGTCGTGGGCCCGAAGTCCGTTGGGCTTTCAAATTGATTTTCCGCTAATTTAACGGGTGTCCCATCGTCTTCTTCATATTAAAACCCGAAGCCTGTCACTTCATCTTCTTCACGCGAACAGAATTCCCAAACCCTAAGTGCTTGAGAGTTTCAGCGCGAATTCAGGCGATTCCAGAGGCGAATTGGAGAGCGATTCAGTGGACGATACAGGTACTACCCCTGTTGAATTCGTGACTTCCTTTTGTTCTGTTGCATCATTCATCTCTGAGAAGAAAAATCGTCGATTAGGGCACATTAAAAATTGGATTTTGATTTGATACTCACTCATCAGTGATGGCTATTGAGAGGAATGCCACTCGTTCTTCTGGGTTTGACATGTCTGCTTCACATATTTCTAAAGCCACTTATGTTCTCACTGCCGGAGATATTGAAGACTTCAATGATGCATTTCCGCTACCTGCTGATTACCAGTACATTCTACCCAAACCAGGCAACACGGTTATGGATGTAGATTTGGCGAACACCGTCGCCATTTACTTTGAGGCACTTAGAGGAGGCCTACGATTGCCACTGTATCCATTCATCCGGGATACACTCAACCTTCATAATTTGTTACCAGGCCAACTAACGCTAAATACCTACACGGTTATTGTCGCATACATCATTAGGTGTGGGCAGCTAGGACTTCAACCCTCCCTCCAAGTCTGGTACTGGATGTTCCAGCTAGCTCCAGTCAAGGACCAGAAGACAAACTTGCCATCAGGTTATTATTGCTTCAGTGGGAATGTTAAAGGGAAGAAGGCGGTGAAATATGGGGTGGTGAAAACACATAGTAATGTGCATTTCTGGAAGGTTAAGTTCGTTTTGGTGAGAAACTGTCAGTGGGGTGTTAATACCTAACAACAGGAGGTGTTGACCATGCCTATTAGACAGATGAGGTCGTATTTGAAGACTGACGAGATGGCTTTTCGGGACACCTTTGTAATAGAGGGGAAGAAGCACTTGGAGGAGTGGTTTCAAGTTGTTACACTTGAGAATCTGGAACAATACGGGATTTCTACCCGTACTCATCCCCGTAGGAGTTGATTACACTGCCTCTCAAAGTTATCTTGACAAGTAGTTCTAACTGCAATTCTGATGATTTCTGACTTTATGTTTTGCAGGCATGTCGAGGATCTTAAAAAGAGTTGTCC
>JAOWBR010160872.1:0-12316 GCA_028571145.1 Dionaea muscipula
CTCTGTGGACAATGGTGAGAGCACATCGAAAAACACCAAAGAAGTGCAAGCTGAGGCAGAAGAAGCTGAAATTGGCACTGCAGTGAAGAAGAGGAAACATTCTGAGCTGAGACATGTCTCTGTTTCTAGTGGTAGTGCTAGCAAGGAAAAGTTCATTCTCGACGATGATGGCGATGACGATATTATCATGCTTCAAGATGGAGATATTGACACAGCTAAGAAGAAAAAACTGGTATAGCTTGCTAGCCATATTTGACTCTATTTATTTTAGTGCTGATTTTGCTCCCTCAGGTACAGAAATTATCATAAGAGATTTCTCGTGAGTTAGGTCTTTTTAACCGAGCTATCGGCTCTTCCCGTAGTTTCCTGACCTAGATATTAGATGAATCTGCACCTCAACGCTGCCTTGCCTTCCTTTTAGGCCTGAACCCTTTTTTTGTAGAGAAAATTGTTAACTTATTTAGAATCTTCAGCTGTATGTGTTAATGTTACCGTTGCATTACGATGTTTTCATACCGCTCACATCTTGGGGTTTCCTTTCCTCGAATTGTAATTGATGTAATACCTCAACACTCGCTTTTGCAGATTTAGACCATCCTTGATCGACTCTAGTATACATACAATGCACTTCATCTTTCAGTATCATGTGTATTTGCATGTTCCAGGTCATCTTTAATTTTCTTTCCCTTTTCCTTTTCTGGGCTGTTCTTGGATTAAACACCTTTGCCTCTTCTTGGGTTCACAAGCTTGTTCCTTGTTTAGATCTTCGACTGTATGAACATCTGCCAAACACGCGAATGATCTTGCTTTCCCGGAGTAGTATCTTGATAGCCCTCTCCTATGCATACAATTAATTCACAAAACTGTTAGTTCCCTTCAGATGGATAAATAGAATGCATACATACAATTGTTGTGTTCAGGTGAAAAGGTGAACTTACTTTCTGGGAAGATTTGTTCTGAGATCATCCATGTCGAAAATCTTGCTACTACCTGTTTCCTTGACCATTTTTAATCCTCTTTACGACTTTGTGGGAACAAATTCATGACAAAATTTATAGCTAGGCTTGGTTTATTTTAGAGCCATGAAATCTGTTTGCTTTGCATCCATGAGCCACCCATTGTTCTTTCACTCTATCTCGAGATTTTTGCAATTGATGGTTATAAAAGTATTGAATTTCAAGCCAGTGGATTGATTTACCAAAAGAATAGCTGTCTTTTTTAGGCATCTGCTGATATCAGGTAAATCCATAGAAAGAAGTTTATATATTGGGTTGGGTTTTAAGTAGTACCAAGAAGCTTTTGCCTATTTGTGGTGTGGGGAAAACTGAAGTTACATAAGGTAAATAAAGATTGAGATCCATTCCACTTTGATTGACCTTTTAGTGAAATTGATTCTATCAACATGATATCGTAACAGATGTCATGGAAGATTACAAGTTCAAATCTTACACAGTCGATGCTTCAATTCCAAAGAGTATTTGCATGTCAATTGTTGTTCAATTTTCAATCATGTCATGACATATAAGTTGCTTTCTGAGATGAAAACCGACTAGTTTAAGTTCAATTTCATATGCTAGATCAACAAAACGACCTTTTTCACTAGGTGGGGTCGGTTGCATGTATTCACATGCAGTACGCATGTACCAAAGATCCGATGAGTATAGTACACTGATTGTCGGCTATCTCACACATTGTCCGCATCCAATCTGCAGATTAAGCTTGAGTTAAAAATAGCAGTAAATAGAAATATATAGCAATAAACATAGAGCATCTCTTACCCAGGTGGTATTTGAGATTGTAAAATCCATAACTATCATTATACAACCAAAAGCTTGAAAAATTGAAGTTCAACCATTGTGTTTTTTTTGGTTGTAAAATACAACTTTTGAAATTGGGGATATGAATTTACATCTAAATTTTTTAGGTTAGATGAAAAAAAAGATAAATCAATGATAGTTGGGATTTACAACTCAAGGTTGGAATCTAAATTTTTTACAACCTCTATTTTATACTATTCATGATTGTAAAGTATAAAAAAAAATACAACCTATTTTATATCTTCCCCTTGGAGATGCTCATAGGAATATATATAGCAATACAAAATAATACGACGTATGTTGCTAACTAATGAATAACAATACATGGTAATGTAACAACTATATCAACATCAACAAAGACCATAGATGTGAACACCAAAATTAGTCTCAGAGGCTCGATCCTCAACTCCTTCTGCCTATCAAGACTACTCCTCACTAAGTGAGGTCAGTTATGCTTATCTGTCTCTTTCGCTTTGTCCGATATAAAGCCTCCTCTCTACTAAATGGGGTTGGTCATATGCCAAATCACAAATCAGAAAGAGCAAAACTTAGGCTGCGTTTGATTTACTGCGTTTTCTGTTTTCTATATTTTCTGTTTTGCAGAAAACAGAAAACGCGTTTGGTTTGAATTTTCAGTTTTCTGTTTTCTAAAAATAGAAAACAGTTTTTAGTTCAAAATCTTCAAAATGTAAAAAATGATAAAAAACTGTTTTCTGTGTTTTTGGCAAAAATTCTCAAAACATCAAAAACATGAAAACGATCAAGATTTGACAATTTATAAATTATAAATTATAAATCAAACACGTTTTCTGTTTTTACTGAAAACAAAAAAAGAGAAAACTCAAAACTCAAAAGTCAAAACTCAAAACTCAAAACTCAAAATAAAAAACAGACAAACCAAACAACCTCTTAACTTATATCATACTTTTCAATCTCTTTGCTTTGCATTATATGATTTTTCTATTGTCGCGACGCGATTGCATAGTTGAACAGAACTTATATTTGTAGCTTTGTCATACAAATTGCGATACCATAGTTTTCTGGTCATATATATATATATATATACACACTAGAGAGTACCTGTGTCTTCGACACGATCACCACTCCACCTCTAAAAACAGTTAAAAATAAAAAAAAATATTTTTAATTTATTAGTGGTGACATATCGATTGTGTCGAAGATACTATTACTTTTTTCTTATTTCCTCCCTCTTCTTCTCTCATCCACATGGGATAAATTTTTGCCACGTGGGATATAGATTTTCAAATTCAAATATCCTTCTTAATTATTTTATAGATATATATACAAGTAACACCTATTGCTCATTGCTGTGTGTGGTGAAGGATTACTTAGCAATATATGTATGTTCACTTACAACAAATGATCATCATCATCATCATCATCCTGAACAAAGTTATAAAGTCCCTCTACCTTCCACTGAGATTGTTAAATTGGGCAAGCAGTGCAGTGCCAGAGCGGTCATCGATGTTCTGAGCTTGTGTCGGGTAAGGTGGTGGTGCATTAGCATTATTTGCCTCATCAACTGTGGTCACGGCAGCAGCTAGAGACAA
The DNA here is from genome assembly GCA_028571145.1 of Dionaea muscipula. Classification (NCBI taxonomy): domain Eukaryota; kingdom Viridiplantae; phylum Streptophyta; class Magnoliopsida; order Caryophyllales; family Droseraceae; genus Dionaea; species Dionaea muscipula. The sequence continues at coordinate 3,389 of JAOWBR010160872.1, forward strand.
TGGAGCTGCAGCTGATCGGCTGATCTCTTCCTCGGCCTGGGACTTTCCCTGAGAAGAAGCCTCCTGCAATTGCAAGGCATACTCCAAGTTCCACAGCACATCACCCATAGTCGGCCTATCAACACCATAGTCAGCTAGACATTTCTCAGCAGCCTCACCAAACTTCTTCATCGACTCGGGGTTGATCGAACCGACAAGAACCGGGTCGATGATCTTCTCCAGCATCCCCTTTCTCTTCCATTGCATCGCCCACTCAGCCAGGTTCACCTGCTCCCTAGGCAGGGCAGGGTTGATGGGTGGCCGAACACACAACGCCTCAAGCAACACTACACCGAACGAGTAGACATCCGATTTATCTGTCAATTGCTGCTTCCTGAAGTACTCCGGGTCCAGGTACCCGAAGCTACCCTTCACCGCCGTGCTCACGTGACCCTCATCCGCACCCGGCCCGTCTTTTGACAGCCCGAAATCCGCCATCTTAGCCACCAAGTTTTCATCCAGGAGGATGTTGGTGGTTTTGACATCCCTGTGAATGATCCCCTGAGCGGAGCCCGTGTGGAGGTAATGAAGCCCACGGGCCGCCCCGATACAGATCTCGAGCCTCTGCTTCCACGACAAAGGAGGCATGCCTTTGCCGTAGAGGTGATCCCTGAAGGGCCCGTTGGACATGTACTCGTACACGAGGATCATCTCGGAGCCCTCGTCGCAGTACCCGATGAGGGACACCAAATGCTTGTGCCTGAGCTTCGACAGCATCTGGATCTCCGTCATGAACTCATTCACGCCCTGTTCTGATTGCGGGTTCCCTCGCTTGACTGCTACCTGATTGCCGTCGATTGTGGCCAAGTACACATTCCCAAAACCTCCCACGCCGATGATGGCATTGGAATCGAAGTTCTTCGTGGCCTCCTGGATCTCCGAGAAGGTGAAGCGGCGGCCGAACATGCCGCTCCTCTGGGAACCGTAAGAGCTCTTGCTGGCCGTGAAAGTGGAGTCCCCGGCGTGGAGCGGCAGCAGCCAGGAGGAGAAGCTGTTCCTCCTCTGCCAATCCTGCGGCCGCTTGTGCCACTTTATCACCATCGCCCCGAGCCCGGCGAAAGCCCCGAACATCATCGCAAACCCGACAGCAGCCACCGCATGCTTCTTGTTGCCCCCCGCAATCTTCCCGTCAGGCCCGAACTCCCCATCCAAGCTGCCGGCGGAATTGTTCATCTTCAAGATCTCGACACCGTTGAGGATGGCGTTGCCGCTGCCCGTGTCGAGCTTCGACGGGCCTATTTGAATCCTGAGCAGCTCAGACATCAACGAGGAATCCACGACTATGTCCTGATATACGGGGCTCGCTAGCTCGTTGTTAATGGAGGACAAATCGAGCCCGGAAAACGCCGTCTTCCCATTGATGTAGACATTGAAGTAGAGATCGTTGAGGGCCTTGCTGACGATGTCGCAGAAATGTAACCTGACGAGGTACGAGAAGGACTTATCGACGTCGAATTCCCAAGTCACGTTGAAGCTCTGTTTCACGGTCTCGGCGTCCGCCATCTCCACCGCGGTGGAGTAGATCGTCGCCGGAGCGATGAGCGGCGTCACCGTCTCCGGGTACTTGATGGCTGAGGGCTGAACCGTAACTTTATGGGCCAAGGCATCATTCTTGAGGAACTCGTCATCGGGTACCCATATCCGGCCCAACGTGTCATTCTCGGCCGTGACAAGCGGGCCGCCCATGTTGACCCGGTAGACGGCCTGGAACGAGCTGTGGGTCAGCCCGGTGTACTCAGCCACGGGGAAAAGCGTCTGGCCGGAATCGCCGATGAGCTTCTCAGGAGCCGTCACCACCTCGATGGCGTTGATGAAGGCGGCGGAGCCCTGCTTGGGGACGAACTTGAGGGAGAAAAGCTGCGTTTTAACGTGGATGAGGTACTCCATGAGGACGGAGGACTCGGTACTGTCGTTGTTGCTGCTGCCGTAGCTGTAGCTGTGAAGGAGGGTGAATTCGTCGGTGTAGACATCGAACGTCGCCGTTTCGAGCTGCTTGAACACGGTGTTGGGCAAGGGGAGAAAATGGAGCCTGAGCCAATGCCAGCCGGAATCCTGCATGGGGAAAGTGTAGGTTGCGTCCTTGAGGAAGATCCGGGCCGTTGAGAGGATCGGAGAAGAGACCTTGGCAGATGGGTCGCTGATCAGATACTTATCCTCGGCCTCGAGGAGCCCGTGGGACTCCTCGTCGGTCTTGAAGGCTCTGCCGTCGACTGTGCTGACCTTGGTGGTGCCGCCGCAGTCGATCAGGAAGTTGTCCTTAATGGTGAATGGAGGGGCGGCGGCAGCGGCGGCGGCGGCCAAGAGGGAGAAAAGAACCAGCTGGACGATGGCCATTGATTGTGGTGGTGGAGATTCAGATGATGGGGGGAATTTGTGTTTCTTTGCCATCTTCATTTTTAATTGTCTTAAATTTGAAGGGATTAATTGTGTTTTTTTGTATGGTGTTTTTTTCTCCTAGCCTCCTGGCCCAAGGGAGGGTTAGAGAAGGGTAGGGAAAAGGCAAACAGAGCAGAGGCCAAATGAACATAAGTGGGGTGGGAAAAGGGAATGATGAGGGAGGGGAGGGTTTTTTTTTTTTTTTCCGTCTCTGTTTTAAGAATGTGTTTTTTCTCTTTCTCTCTTTCTTTTTTGATTTCGAAGCAGAACAGGTGATCGGCTAGTTAGTTTTGGTTATCCATCAATGGCGGCATTTTTGTAGGATGATGATGATCCTTTAATTAGCAAATGATTAATCTGCAGATGAATGATAAAATCTCTCTCTCTGTGCTACTTTTTTTTGGGGTGATAGCGCATCGATAACGGTTTTAAAAATATTGAGTTTTTAGTGTTTGTAAATAGTGAGAATATTGTGTAATAGGTTTTAGATTGTGGATGAGTTTTTACGGTGTAGAAATAAATATAAGTGGATTAATAATAAGAGGTATTATATAATAATTTTTAAAGAGTCTGTATAGTACTCTAAATGTAATATAGAGTTTTAAGTTTTAAAATTTTAAAAAAAATTGAGTGGACGAATATTTTTTAGGTGGATAAAATATAGAATGTGAATATTGAGAGGGAAAAAATTTCCACCGTTAAAAAGATGCTCTTAAGAGTCAAGGACTCGAGGAGGGTCTCAGAGTGGTCAATTAAGAGGGATAAAATACAACTCTCCTTCTGAGACAAGAAAAAATAGAGAAGAAGATGATGAATCAATTTTTTTTTTCTCTCACATAACTTAATACATGAACACGTACCAAATATTTTCATAAAGAAAATTTATCAAAAAACCCACAAAATAAAAGCATATATTTTGTTAGCTATGGAAGGCCAACTTAATTAGATTGTGATTGAACCAATGTAATATTGGTTGCATTCGGTTCTCATTATAAATCTATTTTTCATATGCTTACATAAATGATATTAATTAATTATGTTTAATTCATTTAACCAAAAAATTCAAATAATAAAAACAAAATAAAAAATTTAAACGAAAAAAGCACAAAATAAAAATTTTATGATTTAACTGAAAAAGAAAAATTGAAAATTTTGATGCACCTTCAAACATTGCACATTAATCTCAGTGCAAGAAGTTTAGGGATGACGAAAAAAAACCCTGTACCGCGGGGATCCGTCCCGACTACACCTCGAACGGTGTAAAAATTCAAGATCAAAATGGGGACGGAGAAAAAAAATTCCCCGTACGGAGACGAAGACGTCCCCCGTAGGTATCCACCCCGACCCCGTCCCGCGGGGACCCCGAGTTAATATATTCAAATTAATAAAAAAAATCTAGTAAAAATTTATTAATCAAGTAAGATATTAAATAATTAATAATTTATTAATTTATCAAAATATTATTTATTTGTTGTATGTATAATGTATTAATACATATGCTATTTTATTTAATAATATATTCTATTTTATTTATTGTATACATTAATGTGTTATTTCATTAAATAATATAATGAGTTCAATATATTCTATTGTTCAACAATGACACATGAAATACGTAAAATATTATACGAACATATCAAACTAGTCATTAGATTAATCATTAAAGATAATCCATATAACACTCAAATGGAATTATAATAATATTTTTAAAAAATAAATGATAATCAAATAAGAGGAAACGGAAACGAAAAAACGGAAATAAGGAAACGAGGATGGAAAAACGGGGAAACGAAAAACGGGGACGGAGACGGAAATAAATTTTTTTTCCCACGGGATCGGGGTCTGAGGGAGGCAAATCCCCGCCCCGCTACCAACCCTAAAGAAGTAGGAGCTTTTCACTCCATCTCACAAACAAAGCAAAGCAAGTAGAACAAGCAACTATTGCATAAGTAAATGTTGAAGCCTGAAGGTTGCTTGAATTCGCTTCCCTTGCAATAGTTTCAGTAGAGAAATCGAAGGTCTAATCAGAATTGAGCAGTCATCGTAGAGGATGAATTACTTAATTGCACCAGTGAACCACAGGCCACAGACAGACTACTTCACGGCCACTCTAAGGATGTTAGAGCTTGTTGGTGAACCAACTTATCACCGGCAGCTACAATGTTGAAACCTAGCATAGCAGACCACGACACAATCAGCTTATTCAAGGTTGCATAGCAAAATATCATATCTATCCTATCCACAAGGCTAAGGCTAAGGCTAAGCGAGGAGACGTACCGGATGCATGTGAACTGGGAGAAGCATCCCAGTAAAGCTCATTCCCGTTCCAATCCGTTAGGATTCCACCCGCGCCTTCTACCACCGGAATCAGCGCTAGGAAATCGTACGGCTGATATAGATGCAATCCAACCGACATTGTCGAGCAATTGGTAAGATATTACACATGTACAAATGGCCTAAAACTTTAGGCCATGTTTTCTCTCTTTTTTGTTTTTCAGAAAATAGAAAAACACGTTTCGTTTGAATTACGATGATGCACTCACCTTGAGGCCAGACTCGATCACCAGATCTACAAACCCAGAAGCTAGAAGGGCATAGGCATAACAATCGCAGCCATACAATGGAACTTTAACCTATGTTCACAACACAATTCAAAACAAAAGAAAATCTAAATCAGTAAGACCACTCCCCCATTAAACTTAGGCCTCGATTGGATGACATTAAAAATCGAGATGTATTGGTTATGATGAGAGAATAAGATAAGAAGAGAGTATTATGTTTAAAGGGTGAGCCCATATTGATGTGATGTTTCTAAAGGGGATTAAAATATCAAAAAGGCGGTTTGTCAATATAAAGGAGAGATAAGGTGGGACTCACTGCAAAAAACAGACAGAGACAATTGATATGGAGTACATATTAGCTTTAGATGGCCTCGGGGCCTAACTAAACACAATACGTCTCAAACAGTGAAATAATGCGTCTTTCTCTCCATATCAACCGCTCGTATTAGCAGGGTCTTAGTATTATAAGCAACAAATTTGTCCGCACCTTGCTTCTAACTTGAGAAAATGCTTTTTCTGCAGTTTCACCAAACAGATGGGGGCTAGTAGTGTACCTAACAAGAAAGGAGATCAATTCATAAAAAAAAGATGCAAATGCAGAATGAGGAATCGTAATAGCTTGATAGGGAGGGAGTTCATAAATTGCTTATGCAGGTCACTTTGCTTGAGAAAAATAGTTAAGAGAGGGGAGCTACAAATATGCCCGTGATAGGTCGGTGCATGTACGAGTGGACACTTGCTGTCCATTCAACATAGTCCTCCTTCCGCTAATACCCAACCATCTTTCCTTCAAAATGGGTTGATCAATTATGCCAAGGATCTACAAATACATACAAAGGGAAGAAAGTAAAACAAAGGCAACAACTTTGTAAAGAGTAAATAGTCTAACAAACTTTGTCGAAGCGGCCATGACACAAAACTAAAACATGTAGAAGTTTGAAGTTAAGTGAATCCAAAATGGGAGTGCTCTATAAGAATCAATTCATAGTTCATACCGGCTTACCCTTGAATAGCAGGGCAACAAGAGTTCCAAATACAGGTTTCCCTAGACAAGAAGAGATCAATGTTGGATGAGCGAATCGTTTTCTATTCAACTTGTAAGAAATATGCATCTATACTGTGAGACCATATTTGCTATTTGTTGTCATACTCCAACAAATCAAATAGCACATATCAAAAGTGGATCTCATGCAATTTTGCAAACATCATAATTTGCAAGGCGAGGGGCGAGGATTGATCATCTGAAATCCAGGTTCATCATGAATTATCAAATGAAAAAGAGGAAAAAGAAGAAGTAAATTTACCTGTAATGAAGCTCTTGGTACCATCAATAGGATCTAAAACCCAAACATAGTCTGCATAACTTTCTTTGCACCTCCATCCTCTTTCCTCACCATAACTTCAAGTAAATGGTGTGGACAAACACAATTAGCACTCCTCACATAAAATGAATTCCCTCAAACAGTACCCATGACTGTACATAGAAAGAACTTACATCGCATGAGATGGAAAAGTTTCCAAAATAATTGAGGCCATAGCTTCCTCCGCGGCTCGATCAGCAATCGTGACAGGACCTAAAAGCCTCAAATTTTTTTTTTTTGGTGGGATAAAATATGCATTAAAAGTGAGCAATTATCAAACATTACAAGTACAGAGATATCCTATCCGATAAGGTCCCGTTTGATTCGGAGATAAGATATCGAATTACACTATTAATCCGTCTCGTATAACTAAAGTGTGTGTTTGATTGATTTTTATTACATTGGATTATTAAACCCCCCATCCCTCTTATCCAACAAAATCATTGAATAAATAATACCAACATTTCTTAGACATTAGTTATCACATCTCATAAAATTACTCATTTTACTCTTGTCTCATAACTTCTTTAATTTTTTTGTTTGGTTGAGTTATAGGTGTAGGTTGTAAATTCTCACTTTAGTTTTATATATAGGGGTATTTTTGTCTAAAAAATATAATGTCATTTTAATCCAAGATAATCAAACAACTTCTTGATTGGATTAATAGTGAAATATTTAATCCTTTCCTTTACAATCTCTCTTCTTATCCGGAGTATTATCTATCCAATCCAATTTAATCCCGCAATCAAACATGGCCTAAGAGTCATACAATACATCAAGACTAATCAAAATAGAACGCTGATCATATTCATCATAAGTAGTAAAAGGCCTCATTTGCATGGATCCAAATTTCCCCAATGTATTAGCACATGAATTCGACTCACAATACTTCGAATCCTACACACGCAACCCCATTTATTCAGCACGTATGAGGAATGCTCATGTGCAATCCACGCTTTAAGCCCAAAAGGCATTCGGTGGCGTTCCACGGGTTACCGTGATGTTAATTGGTCCTTAAGGGCCAATGTGCATTTCCTATGTTTCGACAGAAAGCATGTATAAATCGATCGGTGCCATCACGAATTAATAGTGAAAAACCCTGTACCAGTAAAACCCATTTCACAAGACAGCTTCTATTAAACACCAGAACCGAAAAACCAACATTAATTGAAAAACTAGCTCACTCAAGTCCTCTTTATCAATGATATCGAACTGCTTTCTGAAGTACTGTCGAATTACTTCGCCGGCCGCATCAGCGATCTTGTTCGCGGTCTCCGCGAACCGATTGATGTCGACATCTTCGAGAGCTAACAACGTATGCTGGTCACCGAGACTGGAGTCGGAAGCCATGGACGGGGTGAGCTGGGATGGATGAGGGAGAGTGGAGAGCGAGGGGTACCGACAGGGCTTCAAAGGGAAACGCAGAGATCGAGTTGAAGGGATGAAAGCAGATGAGCTTGAGATTGAAGAGGGGCAATGAGAAAAAGACGGAGCACGCCGGAGGATGCTGGTCTCCGTTTGCATTTGCGCCGGCCGTTCATCTACCGACGGGAAGGCAGAGTTGAGTGAGGTTTTGCGGGATTGAATGTCCTCTCCGTCTCAATCAAATTATGCTACTCGAAAACATATTAATTTACCTACAAAGCATTAATTATATGTTAAATTAATTTTTTTTTTAAATTTTTTTTTTGTTAATATTAATTGGATTTTATGTATTAATTATATAAAAAACTAAATAAAAAAACCAACCAATAAAAAATAATCCAACACAAAATTAATTGGATTCTAAAAGTTTGCTTTTTAACAAATGGTTGGAAAATAAATTAAAAATGTAATATATAATTACGGTTTATTTGATCGTTAAAATTTAAATATAAAAAAATGTTTAAGATATTTTCTTTAAAAACAATTAGAATAAATTACTATTTTAGAAAAAAAAAAAACTCACTGACGAGTCCCTTTTTGTACTTTCTTTCTCTTTCTCTATTGCTTATATGTATTTGGTTGCATTTTTAATAAAATTTGAGATAAATTTGAGCGTCGGAACGGTCCCCCGATGTTAAAAACCTTGGGATCCCACTGACAAGTTTGCTACATAGCACAGGTCCTAGAATGCAAAGAATTGACCCATCAGTTGACAACAACGTCGAGGTCGCGCATCCGACCTATATCTCAACACGGCCATCGAAATCCTTTTTGCTATAGCATGAGATTCTCGGTGACATTCTTTCGCCTCTCACCCTTTCTCTTTCTAATAAGAGATAACGCGGGAATCACGACGAAGTAAGGATTTTCCCTTGCGGGGTAAAGTCAACCGGACCTGTCTCTCGCCTGTTAACAATGCCAGAGGGAGGCAGGCCCGTCCCGCGGTGAATATAAGTCGGCTCTCGTCCGCATTTCTGTCTCAATGGTCTTGTCAGGGTGACCTGTAGTTCCACGTAAGGGTTGTCCGCGCTACTAAGTCGGATCCGCTCTTCAGGGAAAAATCTTACCTCCGTCAAGCTCTTCTAAAAGGCTCGGTTACCTATATTTCCCTCTCACTTTACGTTTACTCATCTATCACAATCTCATATTGGCACCTTGTGTCACAC
>JAOWBR010160893.1:0-12314 GCA_028571145.1 Dionaea muscipula
TCGAACAAAGTGGCAATCTATCTCAATATGCTTGATATGCTCTTGATTTATTGGATTTGAGGCAATATGAATAGCTGATTGATTATTGCACCACAACTGAGCGGGCCTCGGAGAAGAATATCCCAATCCATCAAGTAACTGCTGAAGGAAGGAGACATCATTATTCAAATGAGCTAAGGTACGATACTCAGACTCGACACTAGACCTGACTACAATAGACTGTTTCTTGCTCTTCCAGGAGACTAGATTGTCATCAACAAACACGCAATAACCCATGGTAGATTTTCGATCGAATGGTGAACCAATCTAATCAACATCAGATAACCTCTCTATATGCCACCATAGAGTAAGCTGCGACTAGGATGTCCCTTAATATACTTGAGAATATGCATGAAAACTTCCAAATGAGCGACTCGAGGATCGGACAGAGAAGGCAATATCGGGGCGAGTAATGGCGAGGTAGTTCAACTTTTTCACTAGCCGTCTTTATCTATCCAGATCAGCACACACCTCACTATCTCCAGACGCAAGTTTTATCCCCGAGAGCATAAGAGTATTATTAGGCTTTACATCTATCATGTTAGTGTTCTGAAGCAAGTCTAGAACATATTTGTGCTGAGATAAAAGATTCCTCTTTTGCAATAGGTTACCTCAATCCCCAAAAAATATCTCAAGGAGTCAAGATCTTTAGTCTGAAACTGGTTCTGAAAAAAATCTTTAGAGAGTCGATCCCTGTACTATCACTTCCACTAATAACAATATCATCCACATAAAACACACGGAGAATACACCTAATGCTAGAATGGCGAAAGAATACTGAATGGTCCTTAGCAGACCTCCTCAAACCAAAATCTAAAATCACAGAGCTGAATCTTCCAAATCATGCTCTATGAGATTGCTTCAACCCATATAAAGACTTCTTCAACAGACACACATAATTGTCCTCCCCCTGAGCAACCAGGTTGCCCCATATAAACCTCCTCCAACAGATCACCATAAAGAAATGCATTCTTCACATCAAGTTAATATAAAGACCATCGAGAAGAAGCAACAAGAGAAATAAGCAGACGGACGGAGGCCATCTTGGTCACTGGAGAGAAGGTGTCGACATAGTCCACGTCATACACCTGGGCATAACCTTTAGCCACCAAGCGAACCTTCAAACGTGCAACAGAGCCATCAGGATTCACCTTCACGACATAAACCCACTAAGAACCAATAGACCGCTTCCCCGGAGGTAAGGGAACAAAGTCTCATGTCCAATTAGCCTCAAGGGCTTCCATCTCCTCAGCCATAACCTGTCGCCATCCAGGAGAAGCAACAACCTCAAATAAGGTCCGAGGAGTAGACATAGAGTCCAAAGTAGAGACAAAGGTCTGCTGAGAAGGAGGCACACCAGCATAGGAGATATGAGCAGACATCGGATAGAAAGTACAACTACGCTGACCCTTTCGCAAAGCGATGAGAATATCCAAATCTGAAGGCGGAGAAGCAGCAGGTGAGGACTCCAATGATGAGGAATCGAATGGAGAGGAATCCAATGACGAGGAAGCAAGGTCGGGCCATCAGGGATTGGTGCAGGAGCACCGATGGAATCCCAAGGAATCACAGAACGGGGGCCCCGAGTATAGACCTAAAAAAGTGGAGAAACTGGTGGAGTAGGCGAAAAGGTTGGTATAGTAGTTGATGGAGAAACTGATGCAACAGGAGTCAGCTCATAAATAAGAATATCATCCATTGTAGAAGACTCAGATGGTCGCTTAAGAGTGGAAGAGGAAGAACGAAATAGTGTAGCCTCATCAAACACGACGTCGGCAGATATACAAAATCGCCCCAGAACAGGTGAATAGTACCGATAGCCCTTATGTGTCAGACAGTAGTCCAAGAAGATGCAGCGCAAAAACAGAAGATCCAGCTTGGTAAGACCAGGCCGAATATCGCGTGCATAACAGGTACAACCAAAGATCCGTAAAGACAAAGGATGCAAAGGATGATGGGGAAAAAGTACTCTGTAGGGTATCTCCCCCCTGAAGAACAGAAGATAGCATGTGGTTTATCAGATAAACATACAACCACCAACACTACCTCACTCCACAACATCTTCGGCACAGCAGTCTGAAATATAAGAGCCTGAGCCACCTCCAATAAATGCCAATTCTTTAGCTATGCGACCCCATTCTGAGGGGGTGTATCAGGGCAGGAAGAATGATGGATAATACCAAGCTGGGTCATAAAGGATGTAAACTGAGAGGAGAATTACTCACGAGCATTGTCACTGGGAAGAATGTGGACAGGAACAGAGAACTGTGTACAAATCTCAGCACAAAAAGTAGAGAAAACAGAAAATAACTCACCGTAAGATCTGAACTGACATGTTTCACAGAATAATTTGGACAGGGACCGAGCCTCAGGACACAACCGCTTAAGACTCGAAAGAGCAGAATGACTAACACGACAATGAAGATCAAGAACTGGGGAGATGTCCGCAGGAGACGCAACAAGGGAGGAAGCACTCTCCAAGACATATAGCCCTCCTGAAGTGAGGCGACCCCTACCAATCGTCTGTCTCATACTAATATGCTGAATCTCACAATAATCAAAAGAAAATACAACATGACAATGATGAATTCGAGCCAAGACATTGACAGATAACAGATTTCATCTGTTCTTTATCAGGGAAATAAAGAACAGATGAAATGGTCAAGGAAACAGTCAAGGCAACTATCCCCACACCGTGAACAGATATATATGAGTCATCTGCAATCTGCATATCAGGGTATGAAGAGGTGGAAGAGTAGTCATGCAATAGATGTGAAGAGTCAAGTCATATGATCATATGTCCCAAAATCGATAATCCAATCTTGAAGAGACACAGACAAATACACAGCTGAATGAACTGACTGGACAAACGGTACAGATTGACCCAAAGCAGCCGATGAAGGACCTTGAGGAATCTGATGCAGCCTACTACATATAAGAGAATGGTCATGCAAGCGCCAACACTGACGACGTACATGGCCTATATGACCACAAGTCCAACAAATAATGCCTCTATAAAGACGTAGGCTACAAACGGAAGAAGACATTGCCCAAATCCACAGCAAAAAGATTAAGTCATGGAATCCAACGCCCCGAGCAACACATGAACCAATCGTCATGGAATGACCAATCGGAAAATATCCGAAACAATGAACCACTTAAACAATATCTCAAACCAAAACCAACGTCGTTAAGCGGAAAGAGAAGCATCTAACGACACCAACAACGAGCCAATGATTATTTAAGCAAATCAACGTGCACCAATAGTATAATTAACAGTCAATCAGCCGCCGAAGTACATCAATGATAGCGCTAAATCGCACATCCAAGCAAATAATCACATGGAGAGGAAACCAACCAACTTCATACTTCAAAAAACAGTGGGAAAGAGGACAAATCAGGGGTACCACAAGACGAAACCATGATCAGGAGACCAAGAGCATCAAATTGCCCGGAAGAAGTCCCGCCGGCACGTGGGCGGCGCTGTGGTGGCGCGTGATGGCGCATGGGCGGTCTGCCGGAGAGGCGGCCAGTGCTGGCGATGGCGACTCGAGAAGCCCAGACATCCTATGTGGTTAGATTGATGAAATGGTAAGCAGTTTGAAGTAGATCTACAAAAGAAGAAAGGGGAGGTGGTGGTGGAGTTCAGTTACAGCATTTGAGGGTGACTTGGTGGCCGCCGGTTCATGGGCTTGTGCTGGAGGACATCATTGACAGTTGGGCAAGATGGTGGGCGAGCGGCGGTCGGTGGCGGCAACGGTGGCAGGTGGTGAGGTGTTTGGGCTTTAAGGGCTTGTATTTTTCTTTGGCTCTGATACCATGTTACAAGAGACAATCAGAGAAAATGAAAGTTCTTACTTCATTCACTAAGGGTAAACCCTTATATACTCCAACACACAAAAATACCAAGATACCCTTAGTTAGCTAGTACAACACATATCATAACAACTGTTTCTAGTGGCTTATTGTGTTCAAAGAGTAGGATTCCAAGGGTTTATGCATGTGAAAAAAAGAAGTCATGAATGGATAGCGATGATCAATTGAAAATAAAAGCTAAAAAGGACACTAGGGCATTGTTTGATAATAGTTTTAGAACCCGGAATTGATATTGTAATACCATGGTATTACTAACTCGTTGTTTGATTGAAAAAAAATGACATGATATTACTAATACCATGGAATTATAATCCTCTTTGTTTTGGTATTACTAATACCATGAGAGACTAGGTATTAGTAATACCAAGCCCAAACCCTCTCTTAAAATTATCAATCTCACGTTTAATCCCAACACAATCAAACACTCTTTTAAAATTTCATTTCTTCTTATAATCCCATCTTCTTATCAATCCTATCACAATTTTCTTATAATCTCATCTTCTTACTAATCCTATCTAATCCAACACGATTATCAAACGGGGCCTAGAAAGCCTCATCAAAGAGACTAGAAAATAAACCAGAGAAGTATAATCAGGCCAAAAAAGAGGTAAAGAAAGAAATAAACTAAGTAAATGCTAAGTTTCTCAAATAATCAAGCAACTTATTTACTAATGATATTGATTTTGCGAACAAGAAAGAAAAGGACTTAGTGCTAAGTTAGAAATGAAGGGTTTACGACATAGCAGAGTACACAATGTATTTTCTGCTAGAATGGCAGAGAGAGATGGTGTTGCCTTTTGCCTACCAAAAAAAGTTCTTTCCAAGTGACATAACATAAACAGGGAATAGATGAAGATGTCACTCGAAGAATCAAAGCTGCCATCGTGAACGATAAAGTGGGAGAATGCACCATCAGGATGTGATCTGAAAATACTAGTAAAACTTGAAGAAGAATTTTATCTTACCAAGCTGCGAAGCAGAGTGTACATGTACAAACTTGTATTGGTGGTTGCAACAGATATAGAACACAAAAAAGTTGAGTCAATGTCCTGAAACTAGAAAGGCATGGAAGGAAATGATGATATAGCCATATAGGAGCCAAGTAACCGACCTGACAGGAAATGTGAAGCAATAACAGGTGCAATTTGAAAAAAGGATTGAAAAAATGAGTTTGAAGGAAACTATTTTGGCATTCCTATCTAACTTATAAAGACCTAACGAAGGGCAAAACATAAATGAGAATGGTTTCATCAAAACCATGTGGCGATAGCCAGGCCCACCAGGAAGAAGGCCTAGTTCATTTTTGCCGCAACGTAGTCCCAGCTCTTTGTTACCATCAATTCTAGGGCACACTTCAGGCTCATTACCCCTTCTTGAGCTAATGCAACGTTCAAGAGCAATACTACCACAAACCAAAAACAGTAATATGGTTCAGTGTATGATATGGTGCAGTCCATGAAGGACCACAATTTTATGACTGATGGATAAAAATGTCATGTTAGTAAAGGTAGAATCTAAAAAACTAGGTTATCAACTGCTCTAGAGGCAAGAAAGTGGAAAACATTTCTAAATCCCAAGTATTATAAGCAGAAAAAATGTCCCCTCCACCCATCACAACCTGTGTCAGCCTAAGCAAACCATAGAAGGAAAGCACAACCTCATTGATTAGTAATGAAGGAAGAAAAAGTGCTAAATTGCATGATACCTCAAGCTCCTCCAGATCCAGATTAGCATGTAAATAAGAGGAAGAAGTGGCTTTACTGCCAGTTGTTGCAACAGCTACTGGTGCATTATTAGATGATTGCTCAGCAACCCCTCCCATGTCCCCATTGAATTCTTTAACTTGATTCGCATATTGAAAGTCATCTTCAAGCTCCTCAACTTCTGGTAAAACTTGGTGGGCACCATAAGACCCCAACATCATTTTCTCAATCGCAAGCGTCTCTGCCTCCCTCACATTTGTCCATGCAGAAGGTGACGAAGGCTTTGCCAGCGGAACCTGCTGTGCAGATCCACTGGCTTCAGCATTGTTCACATCTGCCAATTTTTTATTATCAACAATTTCTCTCGTCTCCTCCAATCCATTTACTGGAGCACAATCAACTTTCACTGAAGAAGCTGTAGAGCTAGCTGGACTACCTGCAGGAACTCCTCCACCGTTGGAAAGTGGAGACGCTGACAACCTGGTATTTCTCAAGTTATTTCCAACATTATCATTATCCCTCTTCCTTTTTCTCCCCTCATCTGCCCTGTCAACATTGACTTTACCTTCAGCTGTTCCAGCTGTAGGGGCATGGAAAGAAACCATGTTTTTGGCAGGACGGGAAGGTCGAACACCTCCAGGAAACACAAAGGCAGGTATATTCTTACGCCTTACATGGCTCACATGGATCTGCATTCCAGATCTCCATTCTGTATAACCGAGTACAGATTGCTTAAATTCATCAACTGTCAACCTTATATCAAACTGTTCACCCTCACCAGCTGGAACCCCTTGCTTCCGTTGCAAACCCATGAAATAAGAGAAATGGAAAGGCTTTGACTTTTCTGAAAATTCACCAGGGTATGGATGGCACTGGAGCATGTTGTAAGTGTGTCTCTCTATCTGGACACAAGTAACATCACCAATTAGGGCAAGCAATTTATTCTAAACACAAGCCACAAACCTAGTGATTTTCGACATTTACTGAATTATTACCTTCAGAGTAAGCTGCCGGAGGCGCGACTCAACCCACCCTTTCCACTGTCTCAGGTCATCATCATCGGACGCACTAATGTCTATTTGCAGATAATTCTTGTATGCTTCAAAGAAAGGATAATGCTCAAATAGCGTGTCCCAATCTGCGGCATTAGTTTCCATAGCCTGAAAGTAATGACAACAATCAAATCAATGCATGTAAAGCAGCAACAACCCAACAGTAAACAAATACAAGACAGAAACTCAGAATTGAAAGCTAAAGGTCATACAAGGGAGGAATGGTTCAAGAAATGTATACTTCAGCTGAGAAGTTCCACAGCAAGGAACTTGAGCAGTGGCAAAGAGACACGTTTATCTATAATATACATGTTAATAAATTCAAGTCGTACCTGTTAATAGCCCAATATCTCCAACAAAGGTAATCTCTCCATCAAACCGAAAAAGAAAAACCAAGATGACATAGATCAAATGATCTTGTGGAAGTGATAAATGTGTTATATTTGTCAGTTACTTGGAAGGCAGACTTCAAACTCTACCAGTAGATAGAGAGAAAATTTAAATTTCAGCATCATTTTCATAACCACTTCCCACCAAGTGGGATCTGCTACACGTATCCAACAGATATGTGCATACAAGATCCGACAGATATAATACGTTGACTATTGGCTACCTAACACGTGCACACAAGAAAATTTAAATCTGATGGGTGTAAATGTTACTCTGCTATCATGGACATAATAAACACCGATACTATACAGAAGATGAAGCTTAATACATGTTCAGTTTTAGAAAGAGACATTTTGCATGGAACATCTCAAAATGGAAGAACAGAAATATTTACTGACAGGGCAGAGGTAACTTATGGTGCATAAAACTAATTCAGTCAACCTACCTCACAAATTTCATTTCCCCTCTGAAACTCTTCTGTCATAATACGCAATGTACTTGCTGAGACATTATAACTCGAATTCATGCAAGGATAAGCAGGAGTAATGATGGGCATCAAATGGTATCGGTCCTTGGGGTTCCTTCTAGGATCCCAAACTTGAAGACCGAGAGATCCCTCTTCAATTTCACAAAGCAAAACAGGATTTGGCCACCGCCACTGAGTATAAACCCTAAAGAACCGAGAAACTAACATGTTTGGCAATGCATTAGGGTATAATTGACATATGCGAGCTACAAGCAATGCCCAATTTATACCACCAAGGAAACCTGCAACCTGGTAAAAAATAAAAGAATTTAAGCACAAAAACAGAACAGCTACCACATTCAGATGTTAGCAAAGATTTATGCGTACATTTGAGTATACACCACGACGTTTTGCCCAAAATCGCATGCATCTCAATGTTGTGCGGAAATTCTGCTTGATAGAGCAAACAAATAACGTCAAAGTAATTTACTCTAGCAAAAAAATGTAAATCTGCAGAGTTGTATCCTTAGTTAGCAAATTCGGGAATAATACGGGTATTAAATACACGAATTTTACTAACAGAGGTTGTATCAATATCAATGCTAAACTGTAACTATTTGAGGACCAAAGAGATTCACTCCTCGCACGGATCCATTTTCCATTCTCCTTTTCCCTCAGAGCAACAGGAAAAAGTAATATTAGACTGAAACCTGTCGGATGGATAGTAGATGACCTGTATGTTTGGCACCAAGCGTAATATTTGATCAGTTACTCTACAACCATTAAGACTACGGACTGTCCGTTCATCTGCATTTTGCAGTACTGATTCCTGGGTTATATCCAAGTCCTGCACCAATATCACAAGTTGATTGCAGAAGTTGTTCATTGACCGAGGAGAGCATCTATGCAGAAGGAAAAGAATGTGGTAAACATGACTAGGTTTCAAAAACAGAATTATTGAAAAACAAATAACTAATGCTGCAGAATTATTGACGCAAGATCATGAATATGCATACAGCAGACAAACATAGACAAGCATTAGCCAACCTCAGTACTTCTATGTTGTGCACCTTATACGACCAGGATCACAAGCAAACCAAAATAAGCATTTTACTTGAAATAGTGTGATCTGCATGAACTAGTTGTAGCCATTCAACTCAAACACAATGCTCTCAATCAGCATATCAAGGTCAGCACATGATATGCCTACTTCATGCCTTGTAATTTACTTCACATTCACACTCTTTTTTTTCGATCTTCCTCTAATCCTTTCAAAAATGATGTAGAAAAGGGAAGAGGAAAAGGGGTAGAGGGAGGGAAGAGGGAAAGGGAGAAAAGACAAGAACGAGAAGGGGAGAAACAACATCAAATACAGTATCCAATAAAGAAATCACTCGAAAGAACAACAACGAAAGGCAAAGAATATCATGCCAACCACAATACCGAAGGATTGAAAATATCACGCCAGTAGAGAGCTTCTGCACTTCTGTTTGTTTGTGGGAAACTTGTTCAAGAAATTACTCCATAGCAGTATCCTTGACAACAATGGATCAACTATCGGGGCAAAGGTTGAATGGTATATATTGAACTCAAAGTCTTGCATATGCAAAATCCCTTCACCAATCGCTACTTTTTTTCAATGCATTTGGCATTTAACTTGTTTCTTGCACTGAAATTTCTCACACTTCTTCCTTCAATCAAACATGTGCAGAACAAGTCTACTAAAGCAAGAACCAATTAGTTCATTTGTAAGCTTTCACGCAATAAGGAAATCCATCTCCACATTCCATGTTGTACACCTAGGCAATCCTTGTAATATAATGGAAAGGGATGGTGTAACAGTAACCGGATATGAGCAAGGATACTCTGGTGAAATAGAGATGAGATTAACAGAGCTAGGGGGAAGGGAATGTGAAATCAGACGAGGGGGATGAGAGCAGAGCAAAGTGAAGGTGAAGGGGGTGAGAAGTTGGACCCTAGAGATGAGAAGCTCCGAAAAAAATTGAGGAAGAAGATTCAGACTTCAATTCATTCATTCGATATCCTTTACAATTACAAGTCTTAACCTATTTATAGGCTCAATAATCGGTTAATAAAAAAATACAATAACATAAGAAAATGCCACATGTCAAATGGGGACTGGGAATAATCCCAATTCAATTGTACTATTCTGACACTCTATTTCCAATCAGCTCAACTGACTCCAGCTAAGCACGTGAGAAGAGATTGGTTGGTGGCGTTAGTTGTTATGGCGGGACGTCAACTATTGTCTTGAAAGCTGCGGCGTCGGTGGGAGAGGCGGGGCATCAACTCCAATTGGTGAACTTGTGGCGTAGAGTAGCCAGTTGGCGCCATGGCATCAACCAAGGCCATCTTCATTATTTGAGCCTTGATTCACGTAAGAGGCACATTGAACTACTCCTTAGGATGAGTGAACATTATTAATGTCCAATGGCGTCTACTAAACACTTTACTTTGCTCAGATCCAGCCATTGCCGCCACCGTGCTTTAAGGTCGTCGCCACTGAGTCTCAGTGACTGCCGCCGCGGTCTCTATCGACTGTTGCCACCATTATCTTGGAGGTCTCAGTCTCGGGTATGAAAAGTTACCGCCATCTTTGCAGGAATGTTTCCGCCACAGAAGATTATTATATTACAACTCCCCCATCCTTCAGAACCAACTTGTCCTCAAGCTGAAAAGTTTGGGAATTGCTTACCTATGAATGAGGAGTCCTACCAAGTTGCTTCTGTCGGATCTAGGTTCACCCACTGAATAAGGCTCTGCTCCACTTTTCTTCCCTTCCGGGTGATGTCTCTTCGATCAAGGACGGCTTGTGGCTCTACAACCATCTGCCCTTCGCCATTCAGGAGGAGAGGTTCTGAAGATGAAGTGCATCATGCCGTCACACTTCCCTTGAGTAGGGACATATGGAAGACATTGTAGATGAGTGTAGAAGGGGGTAACTCCAGTTCATAGGCCACACTTCCTACCTTCCTGAGTATCTTGTAAGGGCCAAAGTACCTGGCGGCAAACTTGAGACTCTTCCTTACCGCCACAGTGCTTTGCCGGTATGGCTACAGCCTTGGGTAGACCATGTTGTCTGCCCTGAATTCCTTTTCGCTCCTTTTCTTATCGGCGTAAGCCTTTTACTTGGATTAAGCTCTGGATAAGTTGTCTAGCGGCTGTTGGTTCATTTTCTTCCTTCTCAACACTCCTTCCTCGACAGTGCCCACAGCAGTGGTTTGATCCGCTGGGAAGCCAAGCTCGGGTGGTGGGTATCCATATAATGCCTCAAATGATGTCATGTTCAAGCTCTTGTGATAGTGGGTATTATACCACCATTCCGCCGCTAGTAGCCACGAAGTCCATTGCTTAGAGCCTTGCAAGCACATACATCGGAGGTAATCTTCCAAGCAACGGTTGACCCTCTCAATTTGGCCATCAGTTTGAGGGTGGTACGAGGTGGACATGCAAAGCTTGATACCACATAAACGGAATCTCTCTCCCCAGAATAGGCTTGTGAATACCTTGTCGCGGTTTGATATGAATGTGGCAGGGTAGCCACGAAGCTTCGCCACTTGGTTGTGGTATAGTTGAGCTACCCTTGCCACTGAGAATGGATAACTGAGTGGTATGAAGTGGGCATACTTGGTTAGTCTATCCACTACAACCAAGATACTGTCACAACCATGGGACCTAGGGAGGCCCTCAATGAAGTCCAGGCTGACTAAATTCCAAGCTTGAGTGGGAATGAGTAGAGGTTGTAGAAGCCCTGACGTTGAGTTCAGTGGCTTGACACGTTAGCACACCTCACAAGCCTTGATTAAGTTGTCCACATCACTCATAAGTCCGGTCCAGTAAAAACTTTTTCTCATCTTCCTCTAGGTAACCTCAATGCTTGAGTGGCCACCATGGGGTGTATCATGATGATCTCGCAAGAGTTGGCCCCTCAATCCCCCCGTGGCGCCAATGAATAACTTGCCCTTGTGGCGTAGCACCCCTTCATTCAAACTGTAAGCTGGCTTGGAACTAGGATCGGAGGTCAGAGCCTCCAGGATGCTCTGGGCAAAAGGATCACCCTTGTAACTTTTTTGTATATCCTTCATCCAATTCGGAGTTACTGTCGTCATGGCACTACATCGTTCCTCGTGACGTCAAGATAGAGCATTTGTCACCTTGTTCTCCGTTCCCTTCTTATACTCAATCTTATACTGCAGCACTAGTAATTTAGACATCCCTCTCATTTGCACAGAAGTAATTAACCTCTATTCCAACAAGTGCTTCAGAGGCTCATGATCAGTCTTGATAATGAAGGGCATTCCCATCAGGTAGTGTTTCCACTTTTGAACTACCGCCAGCACGGCCTTGAACTCTCTCTCGTATGTGGACAACTTTTGATTCTTGGATCCAAAAACCTTGCGGAAATAGGCTAGGGGTCGTCTCCCTTGCATTAGCACTACCCCAATCCCAGTGGTGGAGGCGTCAGTCTTAATGGCGAAGGGTTTGGAAAAGTTAGGGAAGCCTAGCACAGGGGAGGTGCTTATGACCTCTTTCAAGGCTTCAAACGTGACATCAGCTGCCGGTCCCCATGCAAATGCATCCTTCTTAAGCAAGTCAGTGAGGGGTTTGACAATGATCCCATAATTCTTAATGAACTTCCGGTAGTAGCCGGTCAAGCCAAAGAATCCTCTTAATCCCTTGAGTGTCTTTGGAGTAGGCTAAATCTTCATGGCTTCGATCTTCGAGGGGTCAGTGGCCACCGTGTCATTGGATATAATGTGACCAAGG
>JAOWBR010160904.1:0-12310 GCA_028571145.1 Dionaea muscipula
CACTTGGGAACTTGTTGATTTACCTCCGGGTTGTAAGCCTCTAGGCTACAAATGGATCTTCAAGAGGAAGATGAAAGTCGATGGATCGATTGATAAATACAAGGCGAGGCTTGTAATCAAAGGGTATATGCAGAAAGAAGGCCTAGATTACTTTGATACATACTCTCCTGTGACCAGGATAACGTCCATCAGAGTGATTGTCGCAATTGCTGCGTTGCGAAATCATGAAATACATCAAATGCATTTAAAAACAGCGTTCCTAAATAAAGATTTAGAAGAAGAAATCTACATGGAATAACCCGAAGGCTTTATTGCACCTGGGCAAGAAAAAAAAGTCTGCGAACTTGTAAAGTCTTTGTATAGCTTACAATAAGCGCCAAAACAATGGCATGAAAAATTTGACAAGGCCATGTTGTCAAGTGGATTCAAAGTCAATGAGTGTGATAAATGCGTATATGTCAAGGACACAGGAAATGACTATGTCATTGTGTGCCTATACATTGATGACATGCTCATTGTTGGTAGTAATGACCAAATGATTAAATCCAGCAAGGATATGTTGAACTCCAAGTTTAACATGAAAGACATGAGCCCAACAGACATGATACTCGGAGTAAAGATCTCCAAAGTAGTTAAAGCACTTGTTTTGTCTCAAGTACACTACGTGGACAAAATACTTGGGAGATTTAACAAGTCTGATACAGGTGTGGCCAAAACACCTGTGTACGTAAGCCTCCATTTAGCCAAGAATAAAGGCGCGGGTATATCCCAACTAGAATATTCACGGATAATTGAAAGCTTAATGTACCTTATGGGTTGTACAAGGCCAGATATAGCCTACTCGGTAAGCAGACTAAGTCGCTAGACGAGCAATCCATGGGAGAGCCACTGGAAGGCTATAGTACGAGTATTAAATTACCTGAGGCATACCCATGACTATGGATTGCACTACAATAGATATTCAGCCATCATTGAGGGTTATAGTGATCCAAACTGGATATCAGATATTAAAGACTCAAAATCCACGAATGGGTATGTCTTTACTCTTGGTGGTGTAGCCATCTCATGGAAGTCCTCGAAGCAAACATGCATTGCACGTTCTACCATGGAATCAGAATTTATTGCTTTAGATTAAGAAACCAAAGAAGTGGAGTGGCTTCGAGAATTCATGGAAGAATTCCGAGATGGTTCAAGCCTGTGTCAGCGATATGTGTCCATTGTGACAGTCATTCAGCAATTGAGAGGGCACAGGGCGTGATGTATAATGGTAAGTTGAGACATATATCGTTGGCATAATTCCATTAGAAAACTACTCTTAAATAAAATTATCACTATTGACTATGTGCGGTCAGAGGACAATATTACGGATCCGCTAACTGAAGGGTTAAATAGAGAGTTAATTTATAAAGCATCTAAGGGAATGGGGCTAAAGCCTTTGAAATCAGTTACCGTAACGAAAAACCTCACCTAGTTGACTGAAATTCCCAAGATCTAGGTTCTAGGGGACAACCCAATTGCATGTAACATTGAAAAATCACTGAGGAGTAAGAATCCAGCTCATTCCTATAGTGCGTAAGAACAGTGATATAAGGATAAGCTCGGCTTTGGTGAACTAAGCTTAGCTTTTAATGACTCAAGGGCATAGAAAATCCATGTGGGGGGGGGTGTAGGGAAAATACCTTAATCATACGAGTCACCTATGTGAGTGCAAAGTGGGGCCACTTCATTCAAGATATGAGAGGCAAATCTTAAAAACACTTCATGAGACCAAGTGGTGTTCACGGCCTAAAAGACACAATAATGAGAACAGAACTTAAAAGAGGAAGTTTCTGTGTAAAGTCTATTGTCTCGGTTTACGCAAACAGCAGGACAGTTCAAGACATCATGTTCACTGGACAACCAGTAGATCTAATACTCTCTTACTAGAGAAGGTTCAAGGGAAGTCCACCTATCTCAATGCAGGAAGCTTTCGTCGTGATCTCTCTCATAGTCAACCCCTTGTACTCTATATCATGGTCACAATTAATTCCATTCATATAGGGGATTGTTGAAAATGGTTAAGAGAAAACCATATCTCAGGTTGGGTTAATACGCACGTGGCAGTGTAAGGAACAACACCGTAGAAACGATTTGTCTAAACCATTTTCGAGTGAATGGAAATTGGTTGACAAAGTTTGTCCTGCACGTGAGCTTCCATAAATTAGATCGATTAGGTTCAATCCTGAACTGTACCATAACCAAGGGTTAAGTGAGCCCATCTCCATTGGTTTTGGGCCTTGAAGGCCCAACCCAACCCATTAACTAATTATTTAATTAGTTAGTTAATGTGTGGGTTAGTGGGTTAGAAAACACAACCCAACCATTTAATTAATTAATAAATTAATTAAATAGGTTAGTGGGTTAGTGGGTGAAATCAAGTGTAGTTACAGGGAAAGAAAAACTCCACCACTTCATGGAACGCGAGAATGATTAGGATATTTCCTGATTTTGATTTTTATCAAAAATGAGTCAGTTTTTCTGCTTCAAAATGGCAAGAATTTTATCAGAAAAAGATCAGAGCTTGTCACTGAGAAAACAACGTCAGTTTCTTCATGTCTTCTCTGAGTCACAAAGAACCTCCAAAAATAGAGAGAGATTACATTCTAGTTCCTGTTCGCCTGAGAAGAAGAAGATACCGCTGGTGTTTGATCAATCTTCGTCCTTCAAGCAGTTGACGCTACTATATCCTGGAAGACTGACGTCGGTTCTTTCACCCGGTAAGGCAACGAATTAGTCTTAAGAAAATTGTGTCAAGCACAGGCCCCAGCAAATTCAATTGGTAAATTTTTCATATTTATTTAAGCATTCATCAAGTATCTTGTGTTCTTGACTCTTGTTCTGAATTGTTGAATCTACTTTGAAAAATTATGTTGAGTGAATGACAGAGTACTTTGTATTTACTGTTAATTCCTGAATTTCACAGTTTATCAAAAATCATTTTATTTTTGACTAACAAGAAAAACAAGAGAGGAAGCGTGTAGTTGATAATGATGTAGTTCAGCGTGAGAAATTATTTTATACAATATGTTATGTTAAGGATAAAGTGTGCAGTGTGATGATTGATGGTGAGAG
The DNA here is from genome assembly GCA_028571145.1 of Dionaea muscipula. Lineage (NCBI taxonomy): Eukaryota > Viridiplantae > Streptophyta > Magnoliopsida > Caryophyllales > Droseraceae > Dionaea > Dionaea muscipula. The sequence continues at coordinate 3,112 of JAOWBR010160904.1, forward strand.
TTGCACCAATATAGCCAGCTCGACGATTGTTGAGAAGTTAGGATTGCTTCCATTAGATCATCCTAATTAGCCATATGAGTTACGAGGATTTAATGGAGATGGAGTGATGAAAGTGAGTAAACAAGTGTTCATGTCGTTTAGGATTGAGAGATATGAGGATGAGATGTTGTGTGATGTGGCTCCAATCCAAACGAGTCATTTATTGTTAGGACGTCCCATGACAGTATGACCGGAAGGTAACCTATGACAGTTTTACTAACCGTTATTCTTTTGTAATGAATGGTAGACCAGTTGTTCTTAGGTATTTAATACCTGAGCAAGTTTGTCAAGATCAATTATATTTGAAAGAATAAAGAGAGCATCAAGAAAAAGAAAGGAGAGAGAAAGAAAATTTAGAAAAAGGGAAAAAGGAAGAGACTGAGGCAAAATCGAGAGAAAAGGCTATAGTTAGCTCGGTCGGCGAGGTAAAATCAGAGGGAAGTAAAATGAAAAGAGAGATGAGTGATGAAAAAACCAATATTGTGAGAAAGGATTTATGTTTAGATGCTGACGAATTTAATCTACATTGTCTAGTTTTGTTGATTCTTCCTTGCAAGAATTTGATGATGTTCATCAGGAGGGAGAGGAACCGCATGATGGGGAAGTTAACGGTAATAAGATGATTACTTGTGAAAGTCTGTCTGAGCTCACTTCTACCGTGCATGAGGTAAAGTTATTATGTGTTGGTTGTCCGGTTGAACCACGGTAAGTTGTTGTCAGTCTATTTCTAACTTGGATGAAATGCTTCTTGACGTGCATGATTCTTTACCACTTCAAAAGGCTGATTTTAAAGTTGGCATTATATCAAAATCAGCACTTGTTCCGAAACCTGATTTATTTCGATTGTTATTTGATGATCTATTTTATGTTAACATGTGTTCGCTCTCAAGTTTTCTTGATATGCATGATACCTTAGTTGGTACGATTGTTGGCTATAGACAGGGTGTCGCGCGGGAACATACGTGCATTTCCTTATTATATTTATTTTTCTTTCATGACACTTTTCAATTTATTAATGCTAGAGTTTCTGGTTTGCTTATCTTCTTTAGTGGTGGTTATGTTGTTTTAGTGTTTGGTTTAGTTGTGTCCTATCCATCCTATGGCATGCATCTATTTGTTTGGGTTCGTTTATTCTTTGACCCCGACGGACGTGGTTTGAGGTTTTTTTTTTCGTAGTTTGTCGTTTTGAATTTATTCTTCTATGATTAGTTTATTGTCCTTCTTTGGTCGCTTTCGGGTTGTTTGACTGCCGTGTGCTGGTTCGTTTTCATGCGGTCGGTTGTTCTTTAGCGTCGTATTTGGCATTGTTTTATTTGCGTGATATCTTTCTTCCACTGATTTGTGTCTGTTTATTTCAGGTGTTGTCCCACATTTGAGGATAAATGCTTTTGATCAAGGACACGAATCCAATCGGCTCATTGACGATAGGGGGCATTCCAGCTCGGATTCCTTTTGATTCGTGGTTGGTTTATTGTAGTCGGCTCGATCGTGGATTAGTGTTGGTTGTGCTCGACCTTCTCCGAGGTGTGTTTGACGTGCATGAAATTGCTTCGGACGCTCGTGGAGGCGTGTTTGACATGCATGGAGATTCCCGGACGCTTGGGAGATAAGGCGTGTGGGTTGTGGTTGTTTCAACCCCGAGCACGACCTACTAGTTATGCCGCGCTTATGGGCACGGCCGTGCTCGAGCCAGCGTTGTCACGCGTGCATTGTAGAGGCGGACACGGCCTGAGAAGCCCAGCCGTGCTTCTAAACACGCGCGTGTTGAGTCGTTTATCAGCTTTAGCGATATTTTGCGTGTATTTTTCCTTATTTTGGAATTGTTTACTATTTAAATCCCCTTATAAACCCTGGTTGAACAGCTTATGATTAATTTTGAGGTTGTGAGAGAGGATTCTCCCTTTCGGTTCCCTTGTGAACGAAGGATCTCAACGGAACATTCCTCCATCGAGATCACCCTGACTTATCAACCGATTAGTTGCAATCGGTTGTAGCATCGATAATTCTACGGTTCGATTCCATTCAAACTATCGTCGGTTGTGATTTATCAGCCTCTTCGGATGTCTTGTTTTGCACTTCAATCTTCCGCTGTTATTTTGATTTATTTTGGTTATGTATCTATGGACCCTATGGTTACCTTTGGTTGAGAGGGGTTCGGTGTCTGTATATAAATATCTGGATGATTTCTTTTATCATTTTGGAGATTGTTCGGAATAATGATGTGTCTTGGGTTTTATCTAGGTTTCAATGACCTGTGGAGGAATTCGACGGATTATCACCGATATCATCGAATATGGGATGTGACGTTAGGCGTATGGATGTGTTAATATATATAACAAGACACGACGATTTTTGAATTGTTAAAACACTATTCACATAATTGTGAGAGACATAAGTTTTCCTCTAATCAACTGTTGCCATGTGTGAGTATTTTCCCTCCCATTTTCTCCTTCATTCACTCACTCACTCGAGTTTATATTCTCACTCATACTCTCTCGGTCTCTCTCCCCTCCGAGCCCCCTCTCACCGATTTCTCAGCCCTCTCTCGCCGATTCTCAACCCTCTGAAATCCACGATTCTCGGTAAGCACAACCCTTGACGATTCTCGGTGAGCACAACCCTCTGAAATCCATTTGCTCATTCTCCTCCCTCGCAGATTGTCGGTGTACAACCAATTCTTAAGCGCAATCCTTGACAATTCTCAAGCACAACTCTTGATGATTCTCTATGATTTTTTCAAGGGTTCTCTGTGATTCTCAAGCATAGCCCTTGACTCATCCTCGCCGATTCTTAGCCCTCGACGACAATCTCTGTGAGCAACCGATTCTCATCCCTCGACGAATCATCCTGGCCGATTCTCAGCCCTCTCTCGATGTGATTTGCTCTTCTCGGTGAGTTCTCGGTGGTGTTTCCTTTGTGTTCTCGGTGAGTTCTCGGTTCTCTGTGAGTTGTTTCCTCTGTTTACCTAATTATGTTATTTCCTCTGAAATCACATCAATCTCTACATTGTCTCCTCTGTTTGATTTTCCCCCAATTTTACTAAGTGTTCTCCGACGAACTCCAATGGTTGTAATGTTCTATTGCTCAATTTTGCTAAGTGTTCTCAATTTGGCTGATTGGCATCTGACGGGGATGGGCTTTGCAATTGTTTGATTGGCTGTTGATTTTGGCTTTGGTGTGTTTGATTGATTTGTGGTTTTGGCTGATTTTGACTGTGATGGGCTGATTTGGTGTGTTTGGCTATGATTGGCAGATAAAAGTTGTGAATGTGAATTAGTTGTGAATTCGTTTATGTTTGTTTGTGTTAGTTAGTTTGTTGTTTTAATTGTTTGTGTTTGATGAGTTATTTGTTTGAATTAGTTGTTTGTTTGTTTGAATGTGAATTAGTTCTATTTGTGTTGGTTGTGTTTGTTTGAATGTGAATTAGTTCTGTTGTGTTTGTTGATTGAATTAGTTGTTTGTGTTTGTTTGAATGTGAATCAGTTGTTTATGTTTGTTTAAATGTGAATCAGTTGTTTGTTGTTTGAATGTGAATTAGTTCTGTTTGTGTTTGTTATGTTTGTGAATCAGTTGTTTGTGTTTGTTTGGATGTGAATTAGTTCTGTTTATTGTGTTAGTTGTGAATTTATTGTTAATGTTTGTGTTGATTGAATTCATTGAGTTGTGTTTGTTGAATTCATTGAATGTGAATTCGTTGATTGATTTAGTTGTGAATTCATTTTGTTGATTTAGTCGTGTTCGTTGATTTCATCGTTTGGCAATGAATGGTGTTTAGTATTTAAAATTTCATATGAGAATGTCTCAAATTGACCAAATAACCTTGAAGATTCCAATGTCGCTTAGAACTAAAGATTAATATAAGCTTGTTCATTTAAAAATTAGTTTGCTCAAAATATATCAGCCAAACAACAGTTTCAACTGTGGAGTGGTTTTTATCAAATGCTAGCATTCTTATAAATTCTCCTAGAAATATTTAAGCACATACTTTCTAGGGCTGAACTTTTTATTGATCCTGTAGTTCCTTTCCCACAATTTTTCATATACAAAGAGGTTAGGGAGATAGTTTTCTTCCCTCCAACATTCAAGTGAACTTTCTAGTTAGGGAGATGTCATATACAGGGTTGTCTTCATTTTCCGGAGTAGCTTCTCTTTGTTCTTTGTGTTTGTGTTTGAGAATTCATTGAATTGTTTATGTTTGTTACAAATGGGTAAAACTCTCTGGAACAAATTTTCTTTCAGGGGATGTTATTTTAATCGGTCGCTCATCTAGGGCTCTGGGCTAAATGGAGAAGACAAGTCTGTACCAGCTGATATGCTATTAGTAGCTAGAAGTGCTATAGTAAATGAAGCTATTCTCACAGGGGGAGTCTACTCCTCAGTGGAAGGTGATTCTCTTTTCCTATTTTTGTAGTCTGTCTAACATGTCAAATTGTTGCCCTTAAAAATGATTCATTATCGGAAGTGAGCTTCCGCCCATGTTTTTTACTGATGACTCCATGTTGCTAACCATGAGATTAGGCAAGTCGAATTAAAGCTTATGAGGATGTTGTTTCTGATTAAAGTAATATAATGACACGTATTTCAATAATTTTGTTTACAAACCATCCAACTGAAAGCAGCAAGCTTTTGCTGTGGGAGGATCTTTGAATAGTTTCTTTCTTCAATGAGGCAGTGCAATTGATGTTCGTCACCCTTATGTTTTTTTATCACGAGGAAATGAAGAATATGGAGGTGCTTTAAGTTGAGGAATTGTCTAGAACTACTTCCCCCCTTCCCTTTAATTCTTTAATTCTTTCCTTTTAAGCTGAGGAAATGAAGATTGCTTAGGGCATAAAGAGCAAGCCTTTAACAATGTATTTATCTCAATGAAGGTTCTAATTTAGTATCATGACTGAGATCATATGCAGTTGTTGTACTGATCTTTCGAACCTGTGGGTAGGAGAGTGTTGTTTTCTAGTAGTAATGGTGATCATCGTGCTGTTTTAATTATTTTTTTATTCTTTAAAAAAAACAATGTATGTAGTTTACCATTTCCATTTAACTTTTCATCGCTGGTGTTTTCTAGAAAAGCAATCTGCAAGTGTATAGCTTGGATTAAAGCGGCGTTTGATGTGATGCTCTCTACGGTTGCTATGGTTATATGATTGGCTATATGATTTTACACTTACATGTTGTATTGTTTAATTTTTTTTATGCCTTTTCATGTGGGGTGACCAAACGAAGGTGAAATGCAGCAAGTGTACTGCCTCGTTGGTAGTAAAATAATTATCGGTCCTCAGGGAATTTATCCGTAACAGTGTTTAGCAATCCCTTAATCCTTAATTCAGTGAAGTGATTCAATTTAAGTGGTTTGCGGGAAATGTAAAGGCTGAAATTAAATTGTTGTAAATGTAAAGTGCGATTTCTCAAGTGCAATTCCTCCACGACAAGTGCCACTCAACAACCAACTCAAGTATTATGAGTCAGTAGTGAGGCAGGATCGATCCTTAAGATCGCTAACCAACATCCGCAAAATTAACCTTGGAGGTGATCAGACTGTATCCACGGCTATAAAGGGATACGATTGCAATGCTTTCTTGAGAAATGAAAAAGTAGAGAAAGACAGTAAATGCGAGAAAATAAGTGCTTGTATTAAAATGGTGAACACAAAGTTCAAAGATGATCAAAGGATCATTTACACACTCTGATCCTAGTCTGTTACAGTGGTCTTAGCAAGTGTGGATCGACTCCTACCAAAACAGCCACTACCACTCTGTTCACTCCTCTCTCACAGGGTGTCTTGGCAAGTTTGTAGTTTCGAGTACTCGTGTGGGAGTTCGATGAATTGAAGTGCTGCAGCTTGAAGGGTATTTATAGACTTCCGAGGAGGTGTAATTGCGTCCAGGTTCATCCTTATCCTCTAAGAGATTCGTGCTTCAGTTCAACCAGAAGATCCCCTGAAAGTAGCCTTGAAAGTAGGAGGAAAATCTGGAATTGAAATGCAACTGCTTGGCCAGGTCAGCAAGGCGAGGGGACAGTAGCTGTGGCGTCAACCCCTGTGGCGTCAAGTAAGATTGGGCCTCGTCATGATCTCGCTGTAGTTGAGTGTCGCCATGGCGTCAAGGTCATCTATCTTGAGAAGGACGTCTCTAACATCAGATAGGACACCATAGTTCATCTTCTAATCCTTGAATAGGATCTTGGATCAATCGGGACTTCATGTGTGAATCTTGGATAAGGAGTTACAGTTAACCATCACCACCGCTATAGAGATTGGTACCAGCGTCATTGAGGTTGAGGCGACGGTTCTTCCTCCAGGGAGTATGAGAGATTCGATGAAAGATTTGATCACATGGACAGCTTCAGCAGATCAAATAGACATGATTGGGCTACGGATCAGCGACGTTAAATCCTTGAATAGCAAGTTAGGACGAGGTGGCGCCACGACTTGGTGAGACCAAACAGCTCCGTGGCGTCAGGTTCTTCTCCAGGGAATATCCTTTTCCGAATGGAAGTTATGACCCTATAGGATGTTGTCTTATGTTGAATGAGGGCCATGAACACTGGAGATGACAAGATTGAAACTCTGAATCTCAACTTAAGGATGATCGTCGCCATGCTTCAGTAGAGCTAGTCAGCTCTATGGCGTCAGTTATGTGGATTGAGAGATTCTGAACTCCTCTGGAAATCATACTTGATGGGCCATCTTAGAAGGTTATTAGAGACGTATTGAAAGTCTTGGCTTCAGGATCAACCTTCTAGAATGTTGATGGCGCCATGTCCCTAACTTAGCTGCTTTTGCACCCTTTGCTTTAGTGATGGCGTCAACTTGTCTTGATTTCTCCAGATGATGTAAAACCTGAAAAATACTAGAAAAGAGGCATAGATCACACCATAACAAGATAAAATAAGGGACTTAGCACATCTAAAAGGTAAGGTAATGTAGCCATTTCACGGCTACATCAGTGGTCGGGCAGGCCAAGGAGGTCGGGCAGGTCGTGGTTGCCAAGCAGGTCAAGGAGGTCAGGTAGGCACTACTGGGCAAGCAAGTGTCGGGCAGGCTCCGCGCTGGCCAAGGAGGTCGGGCAGGCTATGGTGGTCGGGCAGGCCAATGAGGTCGGACAGGTCAAGGAGGTCGGGCAGGCAGGTGCTGGGCAGGCTCCGGGCAGGGAAGACCGGACAGGCTTGGTTGGCTACGATGGTGAGAGAAGTCTAGATGTGAAAATGAAGGGATAGAGGCCTATTTATAGGAAAGAGCGGCCGGGCCAGGATGACGGCCGGGCAAGCACGCCGGGCGGGCACGCCGGGCAGGCAAGCTGTTTTGCTCCGGGAACTTCGGAACGCCCGTTTGAGCTGCGATTGACGAATGGTCAACGCCCACGCGCTCGTGGCGAGGTGGAGAATCTTCCAGGATGAGTTCGGTCGGGTTTGACGGAGTTTGACCAGGGTTGACCGGATTTAACCAAGAGCTCGGGTCTAGTCGGGTCTGGCCGGACGGTCCAATCTTGGACTCTTTGTCCACGTGTCCTTAGGGGATATTTACCCCCACATCAAGCATATATAAATTCAGGGTCCTCGTCTCAAGGTCCCCGTGGGATGGGGTCGGAGCGGGTACCCACGGGGGACGTCTCTGTTCCCGTCCCCTTATGGGGGAAAATTATTTTCCCCATCCCCGTCTTCGTTTTAACCCCGAATTTTGAATCCATTCGAGACTGGGTCGGGTCGAATCCCCACGGGACAAAACTTTTTTACCATCCCTATCAAGCTGATCCTCGATGGGTTGAATCCATGGCCAAAGAAGTCCAAGCTTTGGAGAGCAATCACACCTGGGATATCGTTGAGTTACCTAAGGGGAAGAAGCCGATTGGATCCAAATGGGTTTATAATAAGATTAAATATCATCCTGATGGGACCATTGAGAGGTTTAAAGTTTGGCTTATCGCTAAAGGTTTCAACCAAGTTGAGGGGCGCAATTACAAACACACCTTCTCTCCCGTTGCCAAATTGGCTACAGTGAGGGTCCTTATAGCTTTGTCTATGGCCCGGGAGTGGCCACTCCATCAATTGGATATCAACAATGCGTTTTTACATGGTTACTTGGATGAGGAGGTGTATATATTACCACCAAAAGGTTATGCCCAAGACAAACCGGGTTTTGTTTGCAAGTTGAAGTGTTCCTTGTATGGGTTGAAGCAGGTCTCACACCAATGGAACATTGCCTTCACTCGATTTCTCTTAAAATTGGAGTTTACCCAATCAAAGCATGACTATTCCTTGTTTATTAAATCTGATGGAGATAATTTCACTGCAATTTTGGTATATGTTGATGATGTGCTACTCACGGGCACCAGTGAAAAGGAGATTACTGCTACTAAGATGACTCTTGATTCTGAGTTCACCATAAAAGACTTGGGTCAGGCAAGGTATTTCTTAGGCATTGAAATTTACCGTACTGACCATGGTGTGTTTTTTCACCAACGTAAATATATACAAGATATACTTGCAAGCACAGATGCATCTTCCTTGCGAGGTGTTGCCTTTCCCTCACCCCAAGGTCTTAAGCTTACAACAAATATTAGAGAACCTCTCCTTGACCTAGAATCTTATAGACGATTAGTTGGACAACTGCTCTATCTTACCATGACTCGGTCAGACATTTCTTATGTTGTACAACACTTGAGTCGATTTCTGTCATCCCCCAACAGCCTCACATGATTGCCATTAAGCATCTTCTCGGCTACCTATAAAACACTGCCTCTAAAGGTCTTTTTTATCCTATCCAGTCCTCACTAAAGGTCATTGGTTTTTCAGATGCTGATTAGGCCGCTTGTTTGGTCACTCGACGGTCTCTCACTGGTTATTGCATTTTCTCAGGTCATTCTTTGGTCTCTTGGAAAACAAAGAAATAAGCCATGGTTTCCAAATCTTCAGCTGAGGTTGAGTACTGCAGTATGGTAGCCACCACTTTGGAACTTTTATAATTGAGTTATCTTCTTCACGATTTGTGTGTTCCTGTTCATTTGCCCGTCACCCTCTTTTGTGATAATAAAGCTGCTCAACATCTTGCCGCTAATCCATGTGATAACGGATGAAAATCTCGTTGTCGCTTTGTGCGTCACAGTTGTGTCAACGCTTATTCTACCATGTCAATCTTGTTCATCGGGTCGCAGGTCACTAGGTT
>JAOWBR010160926.1:0-12308 GCA_028571145.1 Dionaea muscipula
CCACAAGCCCTCCACCACCCCAAGCACACCCTGCTGCCCCAGCCAGACCCGTCGGTGCCAGAGAAACTCCCCGCCACAACCAGCACCCTCCCCTGGCCAAAAACACCTCGCTGCAGCCCAAATCCACAATCTGCAATGCAACTAGCAGCCTGAGCGCTCTCGTCGTCGGTCAGCAACATCCCCCCGCCCATCTAGACCTGGCCAACCGCTCCTGTTGCCGGTCAGACCATCACCTCCCTTAACGAACTCGCCGCAAGATCTGGAAATTCCAGATGTGCGTGAAAGCTACCCACCACACAAGACAGCTCCCTAACTGTCTCTACCTCTCCTCTACACACGATCGCAACTGGCAATTTCGGAAAGATGGTTGTCGACGCCTCCCCTAGCACCATCACCAACCCCTATGTTGCGACCCTCGCCCTCAAATCACTAGGACCACCATCACCATTCACCAACACCCAAATCATCGCTCGCATCCTCCTATCCCTCCCCCATTAACTCCGAAATTGGAGACGATGAACCCACTGCCGGAGTATTCACCCCTAATTCCTTCGCCTCCCACTACATCAGCTCATTAGCAGCCGCAAATTTCGCCTCAATCCTGCTCACCACCCCATTCTCGACTCCTCTCGCATGAACGTCGTTTGACCGTATGGCCGGAGCCATCCATCGTCGTCCAGCCAAACCCCGAACTTCCGGCGACTCCCCGACACCCTGGCTGGCACCATCCATCGGCGGCGGCGGCCGCCCATCCCAACCTAGGTTAATTAAGTCTATATTCAAGAGAGAAGGCAGAGAAAAAATATCAGGTATCGCCAAGAAACCCACTTTGCTAACTATGTCCTATATTTCATGCAATTCCCCAAGGATTCCCAGCAAGCTGGAGTGTGTCTGATGCTTCTGGTGAACAGAACTTGAAAAAACTTCAGGGTCTAAAGCATGATTTAGGGTTTGAATAAGGTACCAAATGAAGGAAACAGAGCATTTGAAAAACTTCAGGGTCTGGATCATAATTTATGACAGTAATTGTTAAAAACTACCAGGTTATAGTAAAACTGAATGCAGATACTAGCAGATCATCAAGGAAGCTATAATGGAAGATATAACAGCACAACTATTATATTTCTCAAGTACAAAGAAAAGTCAGGTGAGTTAAGCTACATACAACTTTCATTTTGGTAGCTGGGGCGTGGCTCTGGCACTGAATTGTTTTCACGCTTCAAGGAGCCGACACACCTCTCATCTTTGATGTTTCGTTCACCAGTAGAAATGCTGAGACTAAGATTCCTCACTGCAAGGGAGCTATTCTTTGTCGCTGCACCAGTCTCTTCCGGAGCTTTGGCAGCAACAGATTCAAGTTCTGAAGAAATGTTTGGTCCCTCAGATTCTTCACCGACAACTGAGAGCCTTCTAACATCATTGGATTTTGACTGCGACGGAACAGGTATAGATCTTCGGTATAAAACTTCTTTTTTCGATTCCGCAGCTTGCTCTATTACTGCATCAATTCTTGGGACAATGACAGGTATAACATCTGAGCTACTATAGTTCAGAGAGTTTGCCAACGATTGTGTCCTCGAAGAATTTCTCTTCTGAGTAGTTGTAGTAGAAGCGGTTGTTAAAGGAGCTGTATTTTTTGGACTTGTGCTCAGGCTGACCCTTTGAGGAGTACCAGGTGCATTACCGACAGCTTCAAGGACAAGAAGACCACAAATGAGAAATGAGTCACCTTCATAATTAAAAATATGGTAAAGCGCATATGAGGTAGACATGAGAGGAAAGTTTGATGCAGAATTGTTAACGTACATGTGAAAACTTTAGAATCTTTATTTGTGGAATTAGAATTTGGTGGCAGAGGAACCCTTAATGATTTTGTCTCTTTCTCCACCTGATCAGAATTATGTGATGTTGATAGACGGCCTAAGTTAATCTTGGTAACGTTTTCTGCCTGTACTAACACATTGGCATTCATGGCAGACTTAGATTCTGAACGACCATTTGAATGAGTCCGAACTGCATAAGGCTCTATGCGCTGCATGGAGGATAATTTTTCCAAAATCATAGTATTAGGAGTCGGATACGTAGCACAATTTGCCCAACATCACCAGACACAGAATACAAAAGTGAGTTACCATACCGAGATGTCAACTACCCACACTCCCACACAGCTCTGATTATATGAGCAGCCAAGAAGCTTCCCTTCATGAACATTAACGTCCGACAATCGAGACCAACTAACATCTACTGTATCATGACAACGTATAGGCTCCCAAGAGAAAACCTAATGAAAAGAAGCATTTCAGTTCAAGTACTTCGATGCAGAAATCCACTTAAAAAAACTCTCAACATCTTGTAAACACACAGCAGAAATGTTACCTTGAGGTTCTCATGAAGTCCACAAAGTAGAGTTTTTCCATCAGGATTAAAGGTCATACAGCGCACTCCAGTAGACTAGATTAAAAAGGATATCAACAGATTAGGGTCTACATGAACAGTTGTGGAACATTCAAAGAAAATTCTTAATATTTGATTCTTGAACATTTACCTCAGGTCCAGCTGAACCAATAAGCTCAAAAGTTTCAAGGTCCCAGAATTTAACAGTTTTATCAGCTGAACCTGTGAAAAGAAACAACCACATGACATCACAAGGATAAGCACATTATTAGACATGACAGAAATACAAAGCATATCGAACTATTCCTTTAAGATAAGACATGTGCTTCCATGATATAATGAAGGATTGTTCGAAAAGACCTCTCTAATGAATTCAAGGAACCACTTTAAACTTCTCTTAGACATTGCCAAAAGAGAAGTTTATCGCAGATAAGGTTACTGGAACATGTTTTTGGCAGTGAATTCTGAGAGTTGTTCACCTAACACCAGAGTAGACAGACTATCAATCTTACAGTCATTTACTGCAACATGGTTACTAGCACGTCACTGGCGGATTTGCTGGTAGTACAACATTCGTCCAACAATTTAATGGAAATTTTGGCATGCAGAGTTCTTAATTGAGATTAAATAAGGAAACAAATTGCTCTTTTCCAAGGCTCATCTCCACTACTGACTTCACTAAGCTCAGGTCATCAATAATCTTGATCAACTAGAGCTACAAAAGAAAATCTTCCAGTATCCAGCGTGCACCAAGACCTATTATTTGAATTTACAAACTCTATTTTTCTCAGGTGAAACGCCTCCAACACAACTCAACCACAACAAAAACAATTAAAAGGTCCCAACTTTGCAAACAAAAGATCAAGTTTGCATTCATTTTTTGACAACCTTCAACAAAAAGAAACAAACATATGCTTTTGCATCAATCATGCCATTACAGGAAACCAACGATCTACGATAACAAAAAAAAATGATACACTGGGAAGCACATAATTAACCAAAAAAAGAAGTATACCAGTGGCCAAGAGGAACTCATGAGGATGAAAGTCTATACACTGAATTTGTCCCTCATGGCACTTGAAATCATGCAAGAGCTTTCCTGCTGTCAGATCCCACAGCTGTACAAAAAGCGATGGAGTAAACTCAATCAAGAAGGTAAATTTATTGCTTGAGAAAATTCAGAGGTTTTAATTCAATTTTTGAAAATTGTAGTTGTTCTTATACAAGAAAAAAAAAAAAAAGGATCCTGGCAAAAAGCAAAACTTTTCTTGAGATGCAGATTGCAACATACTGGAGATGTCCTTTGGAATTTATTTACAGAAAATGCTCACACGTGCTTTCGGTTTAAAAAGCTTAAGCAGCCTCTATTAATAGCCTTTTGTTTCATTATTGAACTATTAAGTAACAAGAGCAATCACATCTGATGCATCATCGTCATCCAAATATCAACTGAACAAGAAACAGCACAGACTATCCAAAGATCGTCTGTATAAGTGGGCGATCAAAAGACCAACTGGGATTAAAACTCCAAGTTAAAACGGACAGATGACAAGAAACACAAAGAGAAACTCTTAAACTATTAGGCAGTGTGCAATAAATTGTGCAACATGCGGTGTTAAGACCAGTGAAAACAAGTTTCTGACCTTGACAGTGTTGTCCTCTCCGCCAGAAACAACCCAACGTCCATCTGGGGTGAATCTAATCGCATTGACCCCTCGAGAATGGCCCTTGTAAGTATGGATACACCCTTTTCTTCTTATATCCCATATCTTAAGGTTTGTGTCCAAAGAACCGGATGCAAAGAACTCCCCAAACGGATGAAAGTCCACCGAAATACAGTTGGATCTATGACCAGTAAATGTGCGGACGACTACAGAAAAAAACCAGATTTACCAGAGTTGAAGGCATTCTCATACATGAAAGTTTGTGCATACTAATGATGCAGGGGTAATGCATAATAGAAAGGTAATGCATACCTTTTGCCTCCTCTAGGTCCCAGAGCTTGATAGTACCACTTGCTGCTCCAGCAGCCACCAATACTTCTGAAGAATCAAAACTTACTGAGTCAATACCACTTGTATGACCTGACAAACTCTGCAAAAATTAAAGCAGGTTAATAAACCATATAGGATTTGATCTCAACCATGTAATGAAACCAATCCCAGAAACAAATCCAGTGGGAAAAAGTAACTCTGAACAGATAAATCTAATAAACCTACTAAATTGAGTAAGAAATGGAATAAAACTCAGCCACATGCAAAAAAAACTTGTCTCATGTAATGGCATCATCACTTCCGAGATAACCGCAAAAAAGTCCAATGCCAAGGCAGACAGTATAGCAGAAATTTGTGCTTAAAACTAGTCACCAAGGATCAAGATACATTCATCAAGTGAAACTCACAAGTCTTGCATTTTTCCGATATCCTACCTCAATGTCAAATTGGTTTCTAGCTATTACTTTCATTATGGACAACCTCTGTCTTTTTCTTCTTCTTTTTCATTCATGCTCCATCGGGATTTGGGAGGCCTTTCACTTTCCTTAAAACTATTGTTTCCAGTGTAAAGCATTGAATAAAGAGGAGAGTACCCTGCTCAAAAGAATGATCGTTCAAACGGCTATATTCTTGTCCACATTCACAAGTCTAGAATGCAACAGGCAGCCACACAAATTGATAGAGGGATTATGACCTGTAGTTATACTGCTAAGTAAATGTGATTATTTTGCTCCATAGATGTTCCCTCGGATTCTCACTGTGATCATTCCCTTCATAAAGATTGGGTTTATGACACGATTGTCTAAGAGTTGGAAATGTATTCAGTGGAAGATAAACTGGACACCTTCAGCACCAAAGCAATTCTCATACAATCTGATGCTGGGTAAGAGGAAACTAACCACTATTGCATTCGGTTTGCCAATGGCCCAAAGATTGACCTTGTGATCTTCCCCTCCAGTGACCAATAACCTCGACGACTTCCTACCAATCTTGAGGCAGTTCACTGTGGAAGCATGGGCCACAAATTCCTCTGTACCATTTGTGTCAAGGGCAGCCACTTCTATATATGAAGACACACCCACAGCCATCCACTTACAGTTTTTAAATAGAAAGTACAAAAAAAAAAAAAAAAAAAAACACAATGAGAGAGACTCCCCTCTGAACTTAAGGGGACCATAAATTGCATCAATAAGACGAAATCTTTGAGAAAACAGCTCTGAATGGTACAGCAGGTCATGAGATTTGAAACAACATTAAGTGAAAACCAAACGATTCCATATCAAATAGGGCCAAAAACCCTAAAATTTGAATTAGAAACAATATATGATGGAAGAAAAGGCAAATGCAAAAAGGATACGTAGCTTGTAAGCACGTTTGGTCGACATGGAAGCAGCAGGAACAATGTAAATCTGCACAGGAGAAACCCACAAAGCTTGGTTTCCTCGAAGCCGCTGGTCTTCATCTTAATCTTCTCCCCCATTCAGATCTCCGCACCGAAATTTCATCCATTACATCAAAAGACTCACCAAATCCCTGGAAAAATACCACAGGAAAAAATAGCAAAGCCGGCCGACAATCAACGCAGACAAATCCAACACTTCACACCATACACCATTTCAGGTAATGCAATGCGTCAATCTACATCAAAAGCTAGCATAAACAATGCTCCAATTCTTCTACTTCTCCACTCAACCACTCAAATCTTAACCAAAAAAAACTTTGATGCAGACACAATTTCTCTGAATCAATCTCACCAACTCTGCAGAGATTCAGTGTGTGAAGTGAGAAGCAACCGAAGGAATAGCTGATTGATCTTGGCGAAACAGCAATGGGGGGCCCAGGAGATTGGAGTCCTGTTCTTGAAAGGCTGTGGGTTGGATCGAAGGGTGCGGGAGGAGGAATGTTGCAGCAATGGCGAAAGGAGAAAGTAGATGTAAGAGAGAAGGAGAGGGGGGCAAAAGGTGGGAGGGAAGAAAGCTTTTCACAATTATTTTATGTTTCCCCTTTGGTTTTGTATTTAATCGTCTAAATTACAAAAACGCCCTCTGCAAACATATGAAGATGACAGTTTAACAATTTATATGGGGAGCGATTTCGTGTATTTCCTTTTTTACCGTTTTTCATCCCAAATGATAATCATTGATGAATTATTTTAACATTGACTCTATTATCAGTCTATTACTCAGGAAATCAGGATTTAATGTTGATCTTTTATTGTCCCAAATTCAATAATTATTATTTGGGATGAAAAAAATTGTGAAAAAAGAAGGTGCTTGAACCGCAGTTTTTATATATATTATTTTGGCACGTTGAATATGTCATAAATTCATAATAAAAATGTTACCGGTACCCACGTAGGGGCGGAGGAAAATCAATTACAAATCTTTTCGTATTTGTTTTCTTTTTTCATTCAAATTAGATATTATCCGTATTTTCGATACGATGAATATTTTTCTTTTTAAATCAGTTAAAAATATAGGTTAATAAAAAAATTTATTGTCTCCCATTTTCTCTCTCCTATTCTTCTTTTCTCCCTCTCCTCCTTCTCCCCTTCCCTTCTCTCTCCTTGCCACTTAGAATAAAGTTCCCTACACAAATTCAAGACTCATTCTGATCTATAATATAAATTTTAACGTTTTTTTTTGTTGGACTACATGGAGGTCTTGTTATAAAAAAACATATGATAATCTATATTATAAGGAAGAATAATGTTTAAATTTTTGTCCTATATGACAAAAAGAGAAGGAAAAATCAAAAAAAAAAGTAAATAAAAGGAGAGGGGAATAAGTATGAACGTGATTGAATTTTATATTATAAGATGATTTAAGTGAGTTTTATTTGTCTCATTCTTCAATGAAAGTGTATTTAAACATAAAAGAAAATTGCCCTTTTTTTAATAATTTAATGCATCGATTTTAAATATAATTTATCAAAATAAATGAAATGTTTTCGATTAATTTAGAGTTTACAGTCTTCTTGTATATTATCTAACTACGTCGTGTGTGGTAAACGGTGCACTAATGGTTTTTTTTTTAAATTAGTTTTATAGTATGATCAATAAAAAATCGTAGACCTTTGGGTGGTGTTTGTTATGGGTATAAGAAGGAGGAATAGGATAAACAATCCGACCACATATCATATCCTGTGTTTGTTTTGCAGATAGGGGATGTTGGATAAAATGTGTAATCCGGACGGATAACTAATGATGCGTTTGGTTGGTCAATTTTTGTTAGATTAATAGTGAATCGGAAAAATAGTGAAGAAAAAATGAGGGATAAATAATGACACACGTCCATGTCATTAGTTATCCTTGATGTCAGATAAGGGAAAATAGTCGATTTTTTTGATAATTATTTTTTCCGGCAAACCTTTTTAGGCAAAAATTTTTCGGGCGAACTTTTTCTGGTGGAAATTTTTCCGATGAACTTTTTACCGCGAAAATTTTTCTGACGAACTTTTTACTGCGAAAATTTTTTCTTCGAACTTTTTTATGTCGAATTTCCCCCAATGAATTTTTTATGTCGAATTTTTTCTCGCCAACCTTTTCGGACGAACTTTTTTTTTCAATTTTTTTTACGGAGGAATTTTTCTCGACAATTTTTTTTCGGCGAATTTTTTCCAACGAACTTTTTTCGACGAACTTTTTTTCAACATTTTTTTCCGAAGAAATTTTTTATCCTCCATCATTTCTTATCCTTCATATTTTATCCCATCATTCATTATCTTTCATTTCTTATTCAACCCACTATCGCATCATTTCTTATCCGACTTTTTATCCCTCATCATTCCTTATCCTCTATTTTTTAATTCGCAAAACAAACACAGCCTTGATGGTATATGAAAGATGATAATGTCCAAAAACTCATATCGTTGGCAAATAGTTCATCGTCTATATGTCTACTAGTGGATGTTTATGTCAAGACACGATAAATAATTAATGTGATAATTTTATTTTATTATGTGATTGATCCAAAAAATATATTTGAAATAACTTATGTGAACACTATGTTGAATTTAAAAAATTCATCTACTTGCATGTGAGGCATCATTCTATAATTGGTCCAAAAAAATATACATTACTACCCACTTGCATGTGAGGTATCATCCCATGATTGATTTAAAAATACCTCTCTCACAACTTGTCTTCAATTCAAAATTCAAAATAGTCATAAAATATAATAGTAATAATGTTTATTTGTTCTAGCTTCCGCCTTCGTTTAATTTCGCATGGTTTATCTCCATAGACTTCCGTCTTTATTATTCGTTTAGGGTTTCACCTTTATAATTCATTTTATTCCCAACTCATCTTAAAGGACTGTACCGTTTACACGATGAATAATTTCACTCAAAAATCCACACTACCAATTCAAAAGCATACGAAAAAAAATAATATATAACCTGTTTGAAGAGTAAATCTTAAGTGAGTGACATTTACTTATATTACTGTAAGTTGTAACCCAACATAACAGAGAAACACAATACATAAATAACCCAAAATAATAATAAAATCTTATCACAAAAAATTTGCATGTGTAGCACACGGAATTATTAACTCTAGCTACGGAAGTTCCTATTTTAGGATTACAATAAAATTTTACAATGTGTGTTACAATAAAATAATAGGATTACAATAAAATTTTACAATGTGTGTTACAATAATTGATCATTATTGTTAATTTTAATTGATTTTGTTAGATGTATATAAATTGATGGATCATGATAATAAATCAATAATGTAGATTAATTATTGTAACACGTATTATAAAAAATTACTGTAAGTATATCATTACTCTTCCGCATGTCATACCTTGCCATTATTTATCAATCATATTATTAAATAAAAAATATTATAACGTATTCTTCTGGTCTGGTGTTGCTCTCAATCAGAAGAAAGCATTGGTCTCGTGGAAGGATATTTGTCAACCCAAGCTTTATAAAGACCTGTCTGATTGGAATAAGGCGATCCTTTGCAAATTGCTTTGGGATATTGAACAGAAAAAAGACCGGCTCTGGATTAAATGGGTTTCGGAATATTATTTAAAGGGAGCTTCAATTTGGGTGGCTAGTGAGGGTGTGGGCTCGTGGACGTGGAGGGCACTGCTTCGGGTGAGGGATCGAGTACTGAATTGCCTAGATTTGATACATGGGGCGGCGGCCCAGCGCTGGAAGGGCATTGTTACAGTTTACACATGTCTACACGGTGAGGCAGTAAGGGATAGGTGGTGGAAGATTATTTGGGCGGTGGGGATGCATCCGCGTTCTTGTCTCCTCTTTTGGCTCATTTCTTGGGGTAGGCTTCATACAAGGGATCGTCTTATGCAGTTTGGGTTATGCGTTGACAGCGCTTGTGTGTTATGTGGGGAGGCATCGGAAAGTTGTGCTCATCTTTTTTTCCAGTGTAGTTACAGCTCAAAGGTGATTGATGGCATTAATATATATCGAGCTGCGAGTTGCATGGAGAACAAGAACTTGGGAGTCGTGTAGGGAGTGGCTGCTTCGGGTGGCCAAGGGGAAGTCGAGAAAGGCAATGGCTAAGAGGCGGATTATTGGGGCTGTTGCACAAACCATTTGGTGGGAGAGGAATTGTAGGATCTTTAATCGAGAGGGGCATGATATGGATTTTTCGGCTCAGAGAGCTCTTGCGTTGTATAGCGCCTTGTAGCTTTTGTTGCTCCTTTTTTGTTGTCTGGTTGTGTTTGGTTGCACAGATTTGATGGTTCATTGGTCTGATGTCATTTCTTTTGGTTGGGGTTTAGTGTTTTCATTGTATATGCATATTTTGATTGATTGTTGCCGCTGGGACAGTTTTGGGTGGATCTGAATATGATTGTATAGATTGGATGTTCGGATTCCATTGTACAGATGGGAAGAAGTTAATGAAATTAACTTGTTTCCTGAAAAATATTATAACGCCGATAAAAAAAGAAAAATGCGAGAAAGCGGGAGCAGCCGACCATGGTGGTTTCCCCCCTTTTTTTTCCATTGAATTTGAGATTTTTTTCAAAAATGATAGAATTACAATAAAATTTTAGGCTCTGTGTTACAATATTTGATTTTTTATCGTTGATTATTATTTATTTTATTAGATGTACGTGAATTAGTAGACCATAATAGTAAATTAACGGTATGAATCAATTATTGTAACATATATTATAAAAAATTATTATAATTGTATCATTGTTCTTTTTTTTTTTTTTTAATTATATTTCTATTAAATAAGAGTCGATAAACGAGAGACATCAGACACGGCCACACCTATCCCTCTCCCCTCCCTCGCTCTCAAATCAAAATCAAATTTAAAAAAATCAGATACCCTTGCGAAGGTTACGTCGCTTTCTTCGAGTAATGTGTATCCTTTTTTCAATTAATTTGGTTCTTTCTTTCTGGTTTCTACATTTTTTTTTTTCTCAATTTTTTTTTTTTTTTTATTACAAATAAGAGGGCCAAGCAAATCAGTTAGGAGAGATGTCAGTCGATTTTATCAAAGAGATTAACTTATATCCCGTGTAAGGCTAAGGTAATGGTCGTGATCAGTCTAACTTATACAGAAATTCAGTATAGTAATACATATATTATACTATTAGGCCCCGTTTGATTCGGGGATAAAATATCGAATTATACTATATATTAATTTACCCTTTATAATTAAAGTGTGTGTTTAATTGATTTTTATTATATTTGATTATTAATCCCTCATTCCTCTTATCCAACAAAATCATTGGATAAATAATATCATCCTTTCTTATGTATTAATTATTCCACATAATTCTGTTGTGCGGAAAATTATTCCACCTAATAAAATGACTTATTTTATCCTTATTTCATAACTCTTTTAATTTTTTTGTTTGGTTGAGTTGTAAGGGTAGGTTATGAATTGTTACTTTAGTTCTATATAAAGGTATTTTTGTCCAAAAAAATATAATCCCACATTTAATCCAAGATAATCAAACAACTTCTTGATTGGATTAAATAGTGAATCATTTAATCCTTTCTTTCATAATCCCTCTTCTTATCCGAAATATTATCTATCCAATCCAATTTAATCCTGCAAATAAATATGACCTTTACCTATTAGGTGTGTTTGATTTAAGTATAAAAACAACGGATAGTATATATTATATTCCTTACTTTTTATATTTTGTGTTTAATCAATTAAAACGCTTGACAGATATAAATCTGGTCTATCCCTAAAAAATATAGGATAACTAGTAATAATCGCACATCACTCCTAGTACTTGTTGCGGTGGTGGTGACATTAAAAAAAAAAATTATTGATTTTATCTACAAAATAAATAAATGACAAAATAACACATTAATAATATTAAATAAACTTCATTGACATAAATAAGAATGTTACATTAATGAACGTAGGGTAGTATAAAATATATCAAATTCATACAAAACAATCCAATTAAGTTGATCACAACGAATCAAAAGATAATTTGCGAGCACATACCCAAGTCTGAAATATCCAAACAAACAACTATAAATGGTGACATTGTTATCCGTATCACGGTATCAGGTTATTCCCTAACAACAGCAACCACTCCCAAAGAAAAAAAAATAACACTGTGCGTGGCACATGGAACTAGCTGGGATGTCAACGAGTCGAAGCGAATGCGAATGGGGGGTCCCCCGTACTCATACCCGTCTAGCATAGGTTAAACCCGTACCCTACCTATATCCGTGCGAATATAAATTTTTATACCCATATCCTACCCACGGGTATAACATAATACCCATACCCATTACCCATTATATAAGGTGTAATTAGAGTTATTAAAAATACGCACGAAATAAATAACAATCAATTTAGAAAATTTTTTATTCTCCAATATATTGTTGCAAAGAAAATACTATATCGTTAAATAATTTACTGCACAATACCGTTACTGCACATTCCATTAGTGCAAATGACAT